>JAAAKQ030499592.1:6226-17378 GCA_010016005.3 Zanna intricata | reverse complement strand
AATATTTTAATATATCATATCTTAACTAAAATTCATAATTAATTTTTTATCAATAATATAAAAATTAATAATTAATTTATAATTAAATTATACGTTATTATTTGTTATCATTAATGATTTATTTTTCAATATTTTTTAGATTTATATTATATTTTTACATAACAACTGGATATTTTCAACAACAAAAAATATAGAATCCAATTATATAAGCATAAACAATTCTTTTCACAAATTTTATTTTTGCTGTAAATTCAATTTTTTTCAGTTCAAATATGGAGTTAACATCAGATAAAATGAATTATAAATTTTTTAATGGATGAAAAATTAGTTAATTCTCTACATATAAAAAAAATATTAATTAATGTCAGAATATTTGGTAGTAAAAACCTTCCCAAATCTTCCTCCTCAAGACCAAGAAAACTGGCAGATCGTAAATAAAAATAAAATTAATAAATTACTGATAAAAAGCTTACCAGTGATATTAAAAATATATTTAATATTATATTGAAATATATATATATTTACTTCTAATGGATAAATTTCAATCTATTCAAGTTATGAACAATAGGCAATCCCATAGCAAAATCAGATGAATATATGTATGATGTGATGTGTAAATGGGGAAGTGTAGTTGTACAGACTTAAATTACTATATCTGGTATTCCTGAGATATTTGGTTAATTGAATTGCAACCTTCAAAGTATCTGATATATTCATTTTATAATATTCAAGTCTATATAAAAGAAACTTAGTTTAATTTCATTAGAATTTGAACCTCACATTTTTTGACTTTGAAATCAGATAATAATTAAGTAATTTACAATGACAATTTTACCAACCCAGAGAGCTATATTTTTCATGATATATTTTTAAATTATATATTTCATTCAGTAATTACAATATGATTCAAATGATTATGTAGAAGATTCCTACCTCTATAACCCTGTTTTTAGGAGGACGACCTCGTTTTCTTCTAAATAATGCATCAAGGGAATTACTTTGTGCAGCCGAAATTTCATGAGCCCTGATATGTTCAAGTCTATCTCCAGGCAGTACTGCTTCACCACAACCCTCCTTAACAATAAGAATATTAAAAATTATACTAATAAAAGTGTTTTATTATGTACAGTTTCAAAATAGTACCAATCATTGAAAAATAAAAATTTTTTAGAAAGTAAAACATTGTAATAAAATAAATAACTTAGTAATAACATTTCACAAATTATCATAAAATTAATCTAATTAAAATAAAAATTACATCTAATCTCTTATAAACAATTATCTTATGTAATACTGTCAAACATTAACAAATCTACAGTCAAAAATATTTATTATTATATTAAGTAAAAACAAATATTTGAATTTTTTTTTCAATTTTTTCTATTCAAGAAAAAATTAGAAATGAAAATGTTCAGAATTTTGCAGATCAATGATAGTACAGGTAATGTCAAAATAGGCTGTGCACAATTACAAAAGAATAATGTTTGAACTATACTGCTCACTTGATCCTTTACAGTTTTTCTTTATGGAGAAGTGATAGGGTGCGCAACATGTTTTTGCTGTTAAATAATTTCATAATATTAATATAAAGCTGCAAGACCAGTATTTTGTACAAAATTCAGTATTGGGTATTATGATCATTAGTACTCATACCATCAAAAGATGAGAGAGAAACTTTGAAACAAAAGGATCTGCTTTAAAAAAGAAGTTTCTAGGTAGAAGAAAAAGTTAGTATGTCAGAAACATTAATGCTGTTCCAATACATTCTCCTGAACACCATTCAGTAGCATTTAAAACTTCTAAAACTACAGTTAAGAATCTTGTATGAAGATTAACATTTATACCAATAGAATGTTTAAATATTTCAAGAGTTAAAACCTTGTAACATTGAAAATCAGGTATAGTTTGCTTGAGAGGTTTTGCCATTTTTAGGCAAAGATAAAGAGTTAACCTTTCACTTGTAGTAGTCTAATAAAGCACACTTTTATTCAAGTGATTTCATAAATAAAATAATTGACTGGATGAAAATCAAAACAACTGCACAAACAACCACTAAGTGAAAGAGTGATTGTCTGATATTCTCAGCTACTATATTCTCTACTAATTCTCAGCAACTATAATATACCTATTTTTATTTCATAAGTAAGAAGGAAGATCAGTAAGAGTCAAGTCAGAGTGAGATACATATGATTCAAACATTTCTTATGATTCGAGAGCACTTTACCTTCATGTGAACTGGTTTTTAACAAAACAGTATCATTCAGTTTAAAAGATTCAGTTAGTACTTAAAACTTTTTTTCCAAACGATTCAATATTTGTGTATAATAACGTGATACAGCCAACAAGATCTCTTGATCTGCTCTGTATATGATATCTTTTTACTGGAATAGTAAAGTTTATTCAATCTGCTCACAAGATATCAGCAGTAAAAAAAATTTAAAAAAACCAAGAATGAAATCTTAAACAAACCACAAGATTTGTTGGACAGCAATTTGTGTGGTCTGCATTCCATGAAAGTGTTCATGCTAGAATGGGAAACATTTGACAGCTATCATATTTAAAATTTAAAAAACACATTACTTACAATATACTACTATTAGTATTTTTAGACAATAAATAAACTTCACTTAAAGTGATATTTAAATTACCACCTACTTCCCAGGTTAGCCCAGTACCATAATTACAAATAAATGATAAAATCTTGTAATATATATTATTACTTTGTGGACATAATTACCCAAGTGCAATGGTAATGTTTATCATGAGGGCATGTTTCCTGACAAAGAACAGCATTTTCTTGATAAAAGTTTTCATTTAACTGCTCCTGTGTTTCATGCATTCTTGCATGATTTTCAGCACTTTCAAGGCACCTGTGATAAAATTACAACAGTTAAAAAAGGTTTAAAATATAAAAATACAAAAATTCTGATTTAAGCAAGTCATTTATATAATTTCACTGTACATCATACAGCACGTCTACATTACACTAGAATACAGTACGTTATACTTCATCTAATAAAATTCTAACAAACCATTAGACAATCTTTATACAAGATACATAATGTGCAAATGAAAAATCATTACAATTTGATTTTTGAGAACACAGTGATATAAAGAAAATAGAAGAATAAAATAAATATAAGAAAACAAAGAACAAAATATTTTGTTTTAAAGCAAATCTAATGTTTTTATGTGTTTTTTGAGGGAAAAAAATGTTAAAAATTTATTTACTACTAAAGCAGGGCATAACACAACCATCATGAAATAAGCAATTTACTTTCATTATGTGAAATAACCATTTTATTATTTTCACATTATCAGTACTAATACAAATCCCCCCAAAAGAAAAAATAAATAAAATAATGTATTAAAAAGTTTAAACTTCGTTGTTTTATAGATCAAGACTTATCTATCCCTTTTATAGACCCACCTAATCATATCCAGCTATCACAAAGTCATTTGATTTTTCTTCAGATATAATACAAATAGGAGAAACAATATATGAACGTGATATATTGTTTAAAATAAATGATATAATAAATAATTATATAATTTATATAATGATATAAATTTTATAATATATAAATAAAATTTATATATTATATAAATTTTAAATATATTTAAAATGAATATATAAAACAAGAACTGACCTGTTCTTGTTTTATATATTCATTTTTTAAATATAAAAAGATTCACAAAAATAACATTCCTAATTTATATAACTATATGAAACAACTATAGCATGAATAAAGAATTGCATTTTTTATAGCTTAAAAGGAATGAACACTCTAAAGATTTTTTCTTAACAATTATACCAGAATATTGATGTTTCTATAAATGTAAGATTTATTTATAAATTAATACAAATAAAAATACAATGATACAATAAAAATATAATGTTTATAACTATCAGTAATGTATTAATAACAGTTTCACTTCTTTTCTTACCTAAACGGAATTTCACAACTTGGATCTTTGCAATGGAAGTGATCTTTCTGATAAAGGGAACATTTGGTTCCAACAGAACAGAGCTGACTGGCAGTTGTATGAGTCATGAATCTGGGCCATAACTCCAATGTTTCATCACTACTGAGGTCAATTGCAGGCGTTGATGGTGCCATCTGATCAATAAAAAAAGGTGATGGAGGTGTACCTGCAAATAGAAAATTATGTTCATTCAAACATTTCTAACTTTAAAAAATATCTGTAAATTAACAGTTATGAAAAATACAATAGGTAATATTTATAGAATATCCAGAGATGATATTATTTTGAATTCAGAATGTCGAACATGAATAATAAAATTAAATATATGGTTCCTACCTGTATGCTTTAACTGTAATGATTGAGAACAACAATTTCTAAAATATCCTCATTTAGTAATCAAATTTGATACGATCGCTAAAAATGTTATCAATGTAATTAAGAGTCAGTATGTAAAATATTGTCATCTATATCACCAACATCCCATGTTATTTTTATACGGTTAAGAAATTAAAATTAGGGAAATAGATATGCGAATACAGTACAAAAATGCATTCAGAAATTCAAAATGTACAACAGAAACAAATTTAACATTATTAATAAGTAGGTAATGCTAGTTTACCTAATGACATTATTAGTAGCAAAAGTCACTGATTATCAATGTAACTATTGGTATTCAATACAGTACAATAGCTATACAAATAGAAAAACATTTTTATTATAAGAAAAATCTTATTTGAACTTTAGTAACTTTTTCAATTGAGTTTAGAAATATCTAAAAAAAAAATAAAATAGAAACTATTTTTTTTTTTAATTGTAGCAGCTGTGTAGACTAAACAAATGACAAAGATGAGTACCCTAACTATAAAGCAGCTTAAAAAACATCTAATATTAAGCTATTAAAATATGAAGAACTTTGTTTAAGATCTAGGAATTAAATCACTAACAAAACATTCATAATTTCTTTTGGAAAAACACATTTCATCAATAGTATTTATAACATTATACTATAATATTTTAGATAATCACAAATAATCTTAAACTGACCTGGGTTTAATCTTAATTGCAGAGGAGTAGTAGGAGCAGGTGTAGTACTAGTTTGAGTAGTATGAATTTGAGGTATAGATACTGAAGATGAGGATGATGTTGATGATGTGGTGGGCGTAGGTACTGGTCCTAAGACTGATGTAGAGGTAGACACCGATATAGACGTTATAGGGGAAATACGACCCTCACTGGAGCTAGAGCTAAAGTTGCTATCATGGAGTGCTGTTAGAGCAGCTAATGATGAAGCCTGGTGTAAGAGTTGTAGTGAACCACTTGTGCTGGGAGAAAGGTTAGATCCATCTCCATGTTGACTTATCTGTAAAATAATTAGATATTGGTAAACTTAAAATACTTTCATAAATGCTACTATACAGTTACATTGTTCATGAATAAATGTTTTCATGCATATATAGACAATACACAAATAAAAAATTGCAATAATTAGGAATTAGAATGAAATAAAGAATAAATATTCACATAAACTTAATTTTATACACTTCTGAAAGTAAACCTGTTACATAACCAGTACTAATTATAAAAAAGGAATTAAAAATTAATCACTATAATTTTTAAGCAAGATAAAATGTTATTTTTAGAAAAGCCACATGTAATACAGTAATATATTATAATAACAGAATAATATTTTAGAAATTGACATACATCTAAATAGTGTCAGAAAAGCTTTTTGAAAGAATTAGGGTGTTACAAAAACAATGAAGCTGTTTTTAGAAACCAATTTACCAGTTGTTTAAGAAAACATATGTTATTTACATCAATAGAAATATTTACAAAAAATAAGAAGTAATGGTCTGTCCACAGGAAGAATACACAGCATTTGATGTAACAAATTGAAACTAAGAAAACTGATACCATTGAACTGAACTCTAGTAAGATAAAAATAAAGTAAGTGTTGACCACTTACGTTCTATCTCCTTGGTTGTCAGTGATTCTCTTATTCTGTTACAACTACATGAAACAATAAAATCAATACCATTCAAAAGATGACACAATACTGGACCAATGAAGCAATACTGAGTGATCCTCTTCTAAAATCTATTATAAATATATACACAGACACACACACACACACAAAAACTATTACGAAAAAAGTAATGAATAATTCAAAATCTGATGATGGATTATACCATCGTGTTTAGTTTTCAATGAAGATTGGAAAAAACTATTTTTTTTAAAGTTTTTTATAAGCATATATAATAAAATTTGCCATTAAATTACATCATTCTATGGAAAAGTTCTGGATAAATACTTATTTTATTTATAAATCAGATATATTAAAAAAAGACATTCTAAAAAGTTTAATAATATTAAATGTGTAAATTCATTCGTGCAGGCACTCAATCATATCTACAAAACAGTTTCAAGCAAAAAAAGGCTATAATAAGATGAAACTGCATGACAAGCCATTCACTGAATTCAACATTTATTCCAGTAAATTTATGATTAGAACTTAAAAATTATCAGCAACTAACTGAAAAAAAAAAATTCATTTTATCACAATGTTTCTGTCCCCCTCCCATCACAAAAAAGTAATAATAATAATGTCATGTCACAATGGATATTTTATTTTAAAATTTAACTTTTAAGTAAACACTATAAATAAAATTAATATTTTGTGAATTAAATCAGTGTTGTACTCAATTCATAATATGTCTGAATAGTTGTTTTATTTCATTATTTTTTAATGGTGCTCTAGTCTTTTATAATAAGATTTATGGTTTTAATAGATGAATTTAAATAATAAGGAATGTCAAAACAGTATTATAATAATTTATGAGTGCACATAATACAATAAATTTTATGGGTAATTATGATCACCTGATCGTTATTAGCTATATTTACAACAGCTTGTTGTGCCAGTTTGAATTTTCTGTATGCAATCTCACTATCTTTTCTTTCATGTTTTCTCTTGTGACTGAGAAGCTGGCCACTAGAATGGAGAACATAGGAACAGCCATCACGAACACAATGAATGTGATTGCAGACTTGAGAAAATCTACAATTTGGAAATCCACATATATCTGGTTTAAGGAACTTTTTGAAACCATCTCTTGCTAGTTGCTCATCCTTTATGTGATATGTTTTATGTTTTTCTGAAAACAATAAAACAAATCACATGAAATGAAATATATGACATGTCAAACAATGTTTATAATAAAAAATTAATAAATACTATTAGAGAATTTTATAAAGTGTATGATTCTAACAACACATTTACTTTTGATATAATTTAAACCATAACGTAACACTTTTAAGCTATATTTAGAATTGAATTCAGTACCATAATTATATGCAAACTAAAATGTTATAAACTGATTGTGAAAATAAAAAAAAATTCACTACTAAATACTTAAAACTACACATATACAATCATTGGTGTAAAAACGAATTTCTTAAATCATGATACATTTATGTTCTATTAATCACTAAGTGACTGTTTAACTAAGTAATTCTTGAAATTATGTTAGAAGATAATGAATGTGTAAATAAATGGTTTTATTGGTGAATTCTTACACTATTTTAATTCAGCAGAAGTAATATAAATTTATAAGAAACTCTATGCAATTTTTTTAATTTTTACAATACAAACATACACAAATACAGTTAGACATGTAATTAAACAGAAAAACAAGACTGATGAAGAAAATTAATATGAAAAATTACAATTATGATAAATAAATGAAACTATTAATTTTAATAAAATAGAAAAGATTTCTTCAGTGATTAGTGGTAGAAGATATGGAATTTCTTCTTTATTTTTCAAAATCCTGAAAATCTCTAAATATTACATATCCTGATCATTTTTAACCAGTACAGCAAAAACCTGTACATTAATATGGACTAACTAAATGTGATAAATTAGATTTTCAGGAAATTGACATATACCAAAATATTTTGAACATTTCTGTATTATCAGTCTAAAATAAATTTAATCTGATTGTAAGTGAAATTTAAAAGAGAAGATTGGAAAAAAGTAATTTCATTAAAAGGAATGAGATGTAACAGTTTTATTAGACTAATTGAAATAAAATTACCAAGTCTCTAAATAAATGGAAATGTATTTCCAGAAAAATTTTTTTATGTAGCTCCTTTGTCAGCAGTACAGGCTGCACCTGTATCTCACTTTACAGCGGTTAGGAAACTTACGATCATATAATACACTAATAAACAATACACTCATTTAACTCAGATCATCACATCATTCCCAACAATAACATATATATGAGGGACAACCAAAAATTACATTTGACCTGAAGAGATATCACCAACTCAAAAGTGTCACAATATTCTCAGGAATTACAAGCTTCCTATACTACTAGAGAAAGGGAGAAGTGAAGTGTTTCATAGCCTTCCTCACTGATCATGTTAATATTTGATATAAACATGTTGGATATTTGCAAGTAGCTAACTGAAATCATGTGAATTTAACCCTATGAGTGATTTTTAGGCCTGCAAGTGGTATTAATTCTGTACACAGCAGGGACCAGCTGTGAAGTGAACAGGTAGTTTTGTGTGACAGTTAATATGCTGGCTTCTAGATTATGAAAATTATGTGTTGCTTTCCATAATGTCTTCACTTGACAGGGGAAAAAATTAAATTGCAATGATGACATCAAATATTACACTGGATAGACCACATATGCAAAGAACAGATACAAACAATAATAAATATGAATATTAACAAACTTTGTAAATAACCAAAAAAAGGATAGACAAATAGAAAGAACATGCAAGTTTAACCCTCAATATATATAAATGTCCAAACAAACTTGAAAAAAATGTATCATTTATATGAATTTAAAAAAAAAACTATTAAAAAAACAAACACAATGAAGAACATAATAGCATACCATTCAACTACATACAAAAGAAATTATCAAACAACTTCAAAACAGACTTCATCAAGATGTCACATTACAGGATTACTACAACCACCACTGATGTAGAAGCTGCATAAGAAGTCTAAATGGATCTTATGGAAACACATATTTACACATTTAGAAAGTGAACCGTGGTATTTAATTTCTTTTTTCGAAGTTTTTTTGAGATTTCAAGTAACATACCCATATCAGCTTTGTTTTTAAATGTAAATTGGCAGTGGTCCCTTCGACAATGGAAATGGGTAGTTCTCTGTCCATAAAAGGCACAGTATGGTGTACGGCACTCCTCTGTAGCTCTCAATCTTTGGAAGCCTTCTTTAATAATAGCAGAATCCTTACGATGATAATTAGCATGCATTTGCACATCTGATGTACTTATATAAACTTTATCACAAGTTCCCTGGAAATACAAAAATTACTGTAAATATTAAGCTAACATTATAAAAAAATATATATATTGGAAATGAATGGCTGAATGAAGTTTTCTAAAGACCAAAATACTATAAAAAAAAAAAAAGTGAAAATGTCACAGCTGATTTTAATCTGAAGGAAAATCATGAAAACTGTTAACAAGCAAAATAAATCATAGCACAGCAATGAATTAACAGAAGAGTCAATAATATTGTTATCTATGATGTCAACAATGAAAATCACAAAAAATAATAAATTTTCAGTTTTAAAAAATTTAACTAAGACTTTTTTTATTTACATCAAGATATTTTCAGTTAAATTTATAGCCATCACTAGTAACTTCAATTTCCATAACAGAAAAATCTACAAAGTAAGGTGTTCTAACCAGAAACTAAAACTTACTACTTATGCAGTGGTTTACAAAAATAAAATAGAAATGAATAAAGCAGACTTCTAGATCATTTAATTCTAATTTTACAAGGTTTGATAAAAAAAATACACAGAATTTTAAGTTTTTCTCAAAAAAATCTTAATTTATTTATCAATATTGATTTTTTCACCTTCAAAGTTCTCCTCTTCAGATATAATACATCTGTGCCAACGCTTTTTCTAATCTTCAAAGCAACTACAGAACGCAATTTTTTTTATGCCATTTAGCTCCTTCAGAAATCCCATTTTTATCTTTTCAATATTGGCAAAAAATTCTTCTTTCATGATTCTTTTCAGATTGGAGGATAGGAAGAAGTGGCAAGCGATCTTGATACACTAAGCCATTAAAATTGAAGAAAATAGTCATCAGAAACTTCACATTTGATGAAACGTGATAAGTTTTGTATAGTTTTGGCTCTTCAGGAAGCTTTCATTGGGACGACTGGACCTTAGTTTTGAGGTTACACAGATACATCATATTTCATCAATTATGACTCATTTGAGCAGTTCCGGATCATTGTTCACTTCATTCAGCAACTCTTAAGTAATGTTCATTCAACACTGCTTTTGGCTGAAATTCAAAAATTTTGTAACAAATTTTGCTGCCACAAGTTCATGCCAAAAACATCCAAAAAATTGCTTGACATGAGCCAATTGATATGCCAACATCATCAGCTGATAGTGATTTGAAGACTGTCCATAATCATTTTCTTCATTTTTCAACATTGTCATTGGTTGTTGATGTGCTAGGATATCTAGGGCATTTGTCATCTTCTATGTCTTATGGTTCTATTGGAAACATTTGTACCACTTGTAAATGCTTTTATTCATAGAAGAATCACTTAAAGCAACATTCAATTTAATTATAAATTGCTGCTTATTATAAGTAGCATAATATTTCCAATACAATGCTGCACTTAATTCTATTCTTAAAGCAAAATTTAATGGAAATTCTTTGTTCCATTTTTTTCCACAAGTTAAAAATTACCAATCAAACCAAAACACAAGTAACCTTTTCGACAGTCAACAATAAACTAAGCATCCAATATGACTATCAATGTATACATAAGAGACAAGTGTACCAAAACGACAAAAGCGATTCTGACAGTTGGATTTATACAGCCCAGGAAATTTAAAAATTCAACATTTTTTTATCAAACCTCGCATGTATTTAAAAGAAAACTTTAAAAATATAATAAGAAAAATAAAAAAATGTTTATAATTACACCTTAGTATTTAATGCATTATTTTATTTTTCAGTAAATACTGTTTTTTTTTAAGTCCTCAGGAATGTTTCTCTTTTAAGAAAAAGAGGAAAGAATTTTCTTTTATGATTTAGGTTCTTGATGAAATACCTTAAGTTTTTATTAACTTATAAAAAA
>JAAAKQ030499581.1:0-20566 GCA_010016005.3 Zanna intricata | reverse complement strand
TTCTCGTGCCAAACTTTTCTTTTATGAATGTTTTTACACAATACAACGTTTTTTGTATTTTTTTTTTTTTTTTTTTTTTTTTTTTTTTTTTTTTTTTTTTTTTTTTTTTTTTTTTCTTTTTAATTAGCAAGTAATATTTTATTTATATACACAATTTATTGTCTTAATTCTGGGACTGCCCTCAATATTTAATGTTAGAGTTGTTTTTATCATGACTGAAATATATTTTGACGGTACAGGGATTTTCTATGATTAATAATCTAAATTTAGATCCACTTGTATAGTCTATATATTACTAAGTTTTAGTTTTATTATATGAGCCAATCAAAATCGTGTAGTTTTAATGGGATCTATGTTTTTTGTGTTTTGTCAGTATTAACATCTTTACCTGTTATTACTCTTAACATTAGTTTACTGTAATAGCCAAATAGTGAAAAAATATCTTTATTTGTTTAGATTGAAAACTTTAATTGTAGTTTAGTTTATCACTATATATATATATGTATATAATATGCACCTATACTCACACATATACACTATTTTGTATCCATTTTGTTGCACATGATTATAAACAAACTATATTTATTACAACAAAATCCTCAACCTTATTACACTGTTATAAAAAGATTAATTAATTAGACTTATATCAATATATGCTTACTGCTATACCTTTTGAATTTTGTATGATTACATCTTCCTTCGAATAGAGGTGGTTATTACAAATTTTCTCCCCCTTTTCTACCAAATGTTCCATTTTTTTCTTCTTAATAAGTAGTTAATCAAGCAAGCAATAGGATCTTTCTTTTTTTTTTGGCACAAACACTTATCTCTTCGTATAAGTTATAAGTTTTCTCTTATAACTTCTTTTAGTCAACAGTTCTCTTAGAATAGGGCTTACCAGAGTAATTTTTCTTTTTATTATCATCCAGTACACAATAATCCTTTGAGAGAAATGTGTTCATGAAGTATCTTCTTTTTTTTTTCTTTTTTTTTATTACTTTTCAGAAATTATACATTCATGTATAGCATCAGATAAGGTGAGTGATTTAATAAATAAAAAAAAAGATTGTAGAGAATTGAACCGAACACCAGCTGATCTAGAATCTAGCTATTAACCACTAACCAACTGGTTGGCCAGTTTAATTTTTCATTCTGTTAATGATATTTCTACTCCATAAAACTGGGTTTAATATTCCTGCAACAAAACGTTCTTTAAAGTTTAAATCTTTTTCTCCTTCATAAATATATTTATCTACATAATCTATCACATATTCAGCCTTTTCAAAATTTTATTTCAGACTCATCTTTCAATACTCTTCAGCAAATTTCATACCTTTTTTATTGGTAAAATAGAACATCTTTGAACTTAAGAAAATGTATAAAGTGAAGACCCAACATTAACATGATATACACTATTATTATCTGTTTCTTTTATTGTAATTACAAAACTATTAATATGCTACTTTTAATAGTATCATATTACTTTCTGGAACATATGCGTTTTCTAAATCTACAAAACTCAAGCCGTTGGATCTTAGTTGTCTATATATTTCTCTCATTCTGTCCCAAATTTTATTGTATTTTTTTGCAATTATCTTCATTACTGAATTTCTTATACAGGTTCTACAAAATTAAAGCAGTTCTTTCTGTTCTCTTTCTTGAATATTGTGGTTTCATTCATAATCTCATTTCATACAATATTATGTTAAATATAGTACTGTTATTTGAAGTGCAGTATAATTAATTTATAATTTTCCATCTTTTACCCAGGATCCGTACTGTTTTTTTTCACTTCAGTCTATACTTCCGTGGTGTTATGTTTATTATCTATCTTCCCCTATCACAGCGTTTAAAAATTGTGGTAGATCTTACTGAACAGAATTCTCTTTCAAATCTAAAATGAAGTTTCAATGATTAACCTTGTTGTCCTTGGGTATTAATTACAAGTTTGTCTTATGCTGAATTTCTTAATGAAGATCTAAGTGTAGATTTTGCTTTGGTAACTATCAAAATCTAGTTTTCCGCTTAAATTGACATTAACTGTACTCAACTTTTTGAAGTTGTTTCTATTCACTTAAATTTTTCTCTCTGATAAATCTTGGAGTGTACCTAATCATTAGTAATCAACTACTTATAAAATCCCAATCTTTTCTCCTACATTTGTATTTTATCACACCACTAGTTATTTATCTCTCTTCTCATTAGTTTTATTTCCACAATTTCTTTTATTATTTTAGATTCATACTCTTTTGCATTCTAAATGAACCATCCAATTTGCACCCATCTGATTGGCCAGTATTGTCAATAACTTTTATCTTTTATACATATTTAAACTTTCCTTCACAAAAAAAAAAATCAAACTTATGTGAAATCATGCATGTTAAAAGTTATATAACACTGGGGATTACTGTGTTGCATTTAAAACATTAATTCTATATATTGATTTGTGAAGTTTGTTATTTTATGTATTGCAATGTTTATTTAATATCTGTATATATAGCCTATTTGTAGTAATATTTGACTTTTTTTTTCATTTAGTTTTTTTTAGATTTTAGTTTTGTCTTTCACTCTGTTTTGTTTTTTAGTTATTTATTACACATTTTTTTCAGTCTGGATATTTTAACTAAATTACATTCCACTGTATTCTTATTTTTTGTAATATTTTAAGATGTATAAATACTGCTTGATTGCTTTGAGCTAGTTTCTGTAGGAGTGATTTCATTGTATATTTTAAAAACGTATTATTTATTAAACTGTTTTTCATTATTAAGTGTGTACAAATATTTACATTAAGTACATAATGTACTGTACAGTTATTAATTGTTGCTCAAATTTAGCGTATAATTTTTCAGTTTAACCATCCTAAATTTTTCCGTTGTTTATTCTTAGTTATCACAAATTGATTGATTTTTTACATGTATTTTTTTTTCAGGTAATGAGATTTATTTTAGTTTTACTTTTGCTTAATTACTAGAAACTCTTACAGTTATTGAAATCTTACACTTAGCTCAGTTAATATTGTATCAGATTTATCACAAACTTTGTAATTTTCATTTTATATTTTATTACACAAATACAAGTTTTTGCTGAACTTATTCTACTGCAATTTACAATGTAACAATCAATATTGTTACTTTTTTGTCAAGAATAGTGTTTGTATTTTATTAGAACTGTATTGGTTAGTGTATAATTTTAAATTACTTAGCTGATATGGGTATTATGTTTCATCTTAAAAAATTACAAACACATTTAAATAACATCACATGGTTGTCTTAATCAGTGTTTTAGTGTTGTAGAATAATGAGTAGCAGGCTTATGTAGTAAAGCCTGTCTGGAGTTGTTGAAAGAGAAGTAAAAGCTTTTTATTAGGTTCAAGGTGTTTGCTAAAATGTCCAATAAGACATGTTTTTTCTATTCTGTCATGGTACCTGTATACCTGACATATCTTGTATAATGTAGTCTTACTGAAGTGGGATTTTCTTTCATGCAGTGGTATTGGTTGTATTTTTTAAAGAAATATTTTAAACTACAATCTTCTGCCTGAGTCTTTAGTTAAACTATTAGTAAAAAGAAAGGTTACAAACTAACTACTTAGAAGTTATTTACATTTTAATGTAGTTAGTTTTAATCAAGTAATATATTTACAATTTACAAAAAGTATGACAATAAAAGAGGAAACAAAATATGAAAAGAAATAAATTGAAGATCTCAAAGTGTCATGATGATGTCAGTGAGAAAAATTTAAGACTAAGCTTGCTGATATTCCAGGAGGGTTCAAAGTTCTAGAAATAGTAATTAACTTAAAATATAAGCTTTTGAAGTACATAATATTCATTTTCATCATCAAATTTCCTAGATTTCATTACCAAAACAAATCTCCAATTTTTCTTGTTTTTCTGTTTTTTTATTTGCTATTGTTAATATGGAAATGTTTACTACTTCTGGCCAAATATTTTCCTAAATCTTATTTGTACATCAAGAAGAGATTACTAGAACTCAGAAATTTTCATGTTGAATTTATGCCAAAAATGTTTATTTAATTTATCATAAATCACATAAAGAGCATTACGATAGTTTGATTCTGGTAGTATAAGTCTTTGTCCCTTCTGTCATGTAACTGCTCCTGGTTATGATACTCTGATTTCATAATTAACTTTTTTTTTCAATGGTTAAGATCTTGATTTTGCCTATTCAGGTATATCTAGATTTGTCATTGACTGGATATTTCTACAGATTGTCTAGATATCATCACAAACAGTTTTTATGTTAAAATAATGTAGACCCAAAAGTTGCTGAATATCAATATTTTTTTTTTTACTTTTGTTCAAAGGTTCATTTTTACAAGTATTTTATGTTCTGATATTCTATATTATTTTATTTCATGACAGATTAATTTTTTTTTTAATTCTTTATATTTAAACTCAAGTTACGTACAAAATAAGATTCCACAACAGATACTTAAAAGTACCAAAAAGCTTATTTATTTCAGTATCATGCATTCTCACAACAGGCATATCCACACTAACATCCTACATGTACTGTACAGTTTTGTACAGTACAATATATATTTTGTACTGCATATTTGTATACGTTTAACAAAATGTAATCCCACAATTAACAATTAGAGAATCATTGAAAATGGGAAAAGGGAAAAAGTTAAAGGGAGGTTTCATTTTATATATCAGATACATTAATACACTTTCTCACTAATGGGATTCATCAACTTATCTAAATTTAAATTACATATTATTAAACCTCATTTTCAATTAAAAAATTACATTGTATGAAAATTTATACCATGAAACTGCATTTAACAACATTTACCTATAAAGTTGAGTTGTTTGCACAAAATGTTTTATTTTTATGTATAACTTCAATTTTGAGTCCTTTTACCAAATGTATTCTATACTTAAATGCTAAACATATATTTCTTATTATGATGTTATTTAAACTATTTTAATAAATTTACACTTAATAAATAACAGATATACATTTTACTGTTGTTCAGTTTCTACAATTAAAAATACTCTCTTAAAAATATCTGTAATTTAGCAATTTGTTATGGCAAAACATGAATTATAAAAAAAAGTTAGTGACTTTTGAAATATGGTACTATATAGGATGAAGCCGAAAATTAGGTAGATTGGTAAGATACAAAATTAAGAACTCTTAAAATAAGTAGGAAATGTGAGTTATTGCAGATTCTTGTAAAAAGACCAATTAGTCTTATTAAGATACCCTGCTTTAATTAAATTTGGTGTATAGAGTAAAAACTAAGTAATACTATGATTGGGTTTTATAAAACACATTGCTGAGGATATAGGGTAAACTAATTATTTTAACAGAAAGGAACAGAGGAAACATTAAGGCAGTCAAATGACTGATAAATAAAAAAAAACTATTCTTGTTGCAAAATGACTGTGTTCCTTTCAATATTGACTTGTATGTTTGTCATTTCAGGTCACCTGAACACTTAATACACCCAAACATTTCTTTATGAAAAATTAGATCATAGTACTTTACCTCCAAATGTAGGTTTACTTTTGAAGAATTGAAAATAGAGTTTATATTTAAAGAATTGAAAAAAAAATTAATTGATCATGAAATAAAATAACAGAATATTTGAGTATAGTATTGAGTAATACATTTTGTAAAAATGAAGCTACTGCTTTTAAAATAGTTAAACAAAAGTAAAAAAAAAAAAAAAAAAAAAAAATTAATATGCCGCTTTTAGGTGTACATTATTTTAACATAAAAACTGTTCATGATGATATCTAGACAATCTTTAGAAATATCCAATTAATGACCGATCTAGATATTCCTGGAGAGCCAAAATCAAGATATTAATTTATTGTTTATTTTTTTGTTACATTAAAAGAAATACTAAAGTGCTGTCAAAACCTCTGGATAAAGAAGAGTGCAAGAAATTTTTACAATGAGTTAATGATTGCTAATTTTATTATGACATAAATTAATTTTAAAATTTCAAACATGTAATCTTTAAAGAGAATAGAAAAATTTTTTATTTGATTTTTATAGCCACTATTTCATACTGAAAAATTTAAACCTTATTATAGAGTATAAATATTATCACATAGATACAAATATTGTCATACACTCCATGCCAGCTTCACCTTATATTGTATTATTACTTTAACAATGGATTATTGACTTCCAATATGCTAAATATATGTGTATAATATATATTTAATTTTAATGTTTCCAACTACTTAAGATTTATTTATAATATGAGGCTTGGCTGATAAATTTTGCACACTAGTGTGCTGTATTGAAACAAAAGGTAATATAGAGTTGGGCATCATAGCACAAGATAGCTAAAATCCCCCTCTACAACTGATAATGCACTGAAATCCTTTTACCGATTTGTTTTTAGTAGCAATTAAAATGGAGTTGAGTATAGCCAGTATGTTAACACAGTTAAAGCAATGTGCAGTGTTTAAATTTTTAATAGCAGAAAATGTGAATCCTATAAGTATTTTTCATCTTTTTAAAGTGGTTTATAGTAGTGAAACTATTGACAGAAGTACTGTGAATAGATGAGCGTTGAAATTTTGCCAATGTAAAACTGTAAAGCAACAATTGAGAATGTACCTCACAGTGGACAACCAATTTGTGACTGATGAGAAAGATCGAAAGGAGTAGACGATTTGCTTCAAAATGACTGGTGAATCAGCAACACATCACTATTAGTTAAGCATACCTAAAGAATGAGTAGGCCATATTATTGAGCAATTGGGTTTCCTTAAAATCTGTGCATGATGGGTACCACACAAACTCTCTGCAAGCTGAAGTTTGACCACATTCTGCATTCACCATACTCGCTGGATTTGGCTCCATGCAAGTTCCACTTCTTCCCTCATCGCTAAAGGGATCTCAAAGATAATCATTACATCACTGATGATGAGGTGAAGGAAGCTGTGGCCACTTGGATCCAAGAAAGACTGCCAGAATTTTTCAGTGATGGAATGCACTTGTCAAACATTGGGAAAAGTGTATCAGTGTGAATGGGGATTTTATTGAAAAATAAATACTGCATTTTGTAGCTAAGGTATTATAGTTTTATTCATTTTTTTATTTATTTCAGTATCCTTTTCATTCCCAAGCTATGCATATATGTGCAAAATTTATCAGCCGAGCCTAGGCTAATTACAGTGTATTGTAGTTATAAATTCTAAGTTTGGAAAAAATATTCTATAACAGTTAGGATTTTGTTTTATCCGGTTTCTGTCAGTGACATGTTTTACTGTATTTATGATTGAATAATTAATTTCAGTTATCATCTTATTTCTCCAATATTGCATTCGTATGTCTATCATTAACTATTAGTTCAGTCTATGCAGAATTAATGCTTTTTATATTGGTGTTTAATCAACCTTTACTTTCATAAAGTATGCCAAGATTTAAATTGTTAAAGCACCTTGAGAATCTAAGGTAATAAAAACCTATTTTTTTGTCACATTGTACAATTAAATTGTGCTTTATTATAATTATTTTCATTTAGACTGTAGTATTTTTGCTTCTGGTTTGCTTGCAAAAATTGGAATTTTGTTATTATTGGTAAAAGTGTTTGATGTACCTCATATAAGATGTTTTATTTATATAATAATTTTTTTTAAATTCTAACATTTTGAAGTTATGAGAAAGCATGTGTGAAGGTGGAGGAGGGCTAAGTATTTGAGGTGGATGTGTACAGGAGCGTGCTGTGTTACTCTTCCTTCGGTATTCTTCACGTTGGGCGAAACTGTTTGTGCGCCAACGCTTGGATCTTTGTGTTGGGGGCCCATCCCCACCCACTGCTGCCCCTCGTCACTGTGTTTCTGCTCGCTGCCCGTGCCAGTTCATCGAAGAACATCTTAAGTACAAGCCTCGAGGCAAGTTGACACTAAAGAGTTTCTTTTGTCTCCCAGATTATCCTCTACAGTGACATAGACCTGCTTCCACATTGGAATAGTTGTACATTATAATACATTTAAAAAATGCATATAAATTATATTTAAAATGTACAAATTCTATCATGTAGAAATTTTTAAATCATATATTTTAAAATTTTTATTTTAATAATATTTTTCAAAAAAGCAATCTTAGAATAGACAGAATATATTTTGTGTTTGTAATTTTTACTTTTAAAGTGCAATTTATTTTTACAGGCATAAATATCTTAATTATTTATACAGCCAACACTTTGAATATGGTGTATAAATTGTAGTTGTTAGAGAAAAGGATATATTTTTTTACATTTCAACATCACAGTTTCTTTTAATAGATCCCTGAATAATTAGACTGCGACATTAATTTTGTTGAAAATGGTCTCAAATTAAAATAAAAACCTACATTGTTTTAAAGTACAGACTTTTTCTATGTGATAAAAACAGTTATTTTGCTTGTAGTCCAGTGAAATCTGTCATTCATTTTTTTTAAGACATTTCAAAAAAAAAAGTAAAAATTATTATTTTAAATAGACTGCAGTTTAATAGACTTTTTTCATTTATTTTAGTTCTTATATAAGTTTTAGATATTCAGGAAACTGTAAGTTGTTAGGTCAGAAGTATAACTTTTGTTTGGAAAATCTCTTCACTGAGATAAAATCCTCTTTCAGATATAATTTTGTAATAACTTTTTAAACTTCTTCATAAATTAAAAACTCTTTTAGGTTTCTATATCACTAATAGTTGAGTTTTTTAATGTTCATTCCTTTCTGATGAACAGAGAAACAGTTAAGATTTTTCCTATTAAATTATTGAAAAAATATCAAAAGCTGTTTAATATGAAGAACTGTTTATTATTAAAATTAGTTCAAGCAATTGAACGAAATCACATCTCTCTCAATAGTATTAGAATATTCAAGTTCAAGTAACTGACCTTTGAAATTAACAAATGATGATGAAATTTATAATGTTATTTGCGTTAGTATATTATTCTTATTGTAGTGTCTTACAGTAATTGACTGAAGATTTCTACTAAATTTCCTATTAATTTTATGCAACCAATTACCATCATTTTTATTTAATTAATTTTTTAAAAATTCCCTTTTTGTAATAAATTTGAGTTCTTGTAATTTAAAACATTTAATATTGGATTTTCTCAAACTAGCTATTATTGATTGAAAAGAAGACCTGAAATATTCTCTGCAATTTTGTCATGCAGTTGAGAATCCATTTCTCATTTTGTAGATGAGAGAACTGTCTCCAAATAATGTATCTATATTTAGGAAGGAATGTAAAATTGTGTTAACATTTACTATTTACTAAGTTTATAATCTACTATACTATTTACCTTCTACTATACCACTATAAACAGTTCAATGAATAATTCATTCTTGCATTTATGTAGTAACTGTAATATTTCTGTCTTTATTGTTTCAATACCAAAATATCCTCATTGTGAAGGAACATCAGCCAGTAGTTGCAAATGTGACTACATAGATTTGTATTTTTTAGAATGCATATGGTACATGTAAAATTTAAAATTTAATTTGAATAACAAGTTGTCATATTTTTCTGTTTCAGAATAAATGTCATAATCTGGAATAATGAAAATCCCAAGAGATTATAAACTTCTTTCATTTATATATTTTGGTCCTGCAAATAAAACATGTTTTTGAAATAGATAAATTAACTGCTTACGGGTTTTTATCTATTTATATTGAAATAAGTCATATTTTTGATAGTCACTGTCTGAATAATTTTTTTTTTTTTGTGATACAATGAAAATTATTTTGTTTTGTGTTGATCAAAATCACGTTTGTGCATGTTTATCATATTTAACTTTTTTTTTTCTTTTTTTTATTACATGTAGTCATTATTCCAGAATATAGGAAGATTCTGAAATATTAGAATATGTCACTTTGCACTGTTAATCACTTAAAATTAAAAATTATGTTATGCTTGTCCTTGCACTTTAAACTTTATCTTTTTGTCTTTATTACAAGTGTAGAATGTATGTATGATTTTAGTATCATTCTACTTAAATTTATTTTTAACAACATTCAGTTGTATTGCAGACGAATCTTATTTTGGAAAACATTTTACAGAAGTGTAAATGTGTCCATTATTTTAATTTTTTTGTTATATGATATTACAGTCACGGCAGCTGTGGAATATATTAAATTAAAGATAAATTATAGTTTTATTTTTTTACCCTTTGAGCACTTCCTTTTATTTTAATGTAGATTCCACCAGATTAAATCTTTATTTGTCATTACAATTCTTGTATATGATTTATGCGTTTTGTTCCCAGTAATTATTTTTTTGGATCAGTTTGTTCTGCAATTTGTGAAGATCTTAGTGAAATTTCTTTTCATTCTGAGTAATTATTACATTCCATTTCTATATTTCTTGAAATTTTATTGATATTGTGAAAATAATTTTTTATGCGAACTAAACTGTAATTTAATTTGTTCACACAGATATTTAGTAGAAGACCTTTTTTTTTTATTACTTGTCAAATAAAACATTTAACCAAGCTATAGGTAAGTCATTTTTTCTCTCTGATAGTATCTGGTAAAAACTGTATAAAATATACTACTTCTGGTGTTATTATTTAATAATACTAATTCCTCTGCTCAGACCTAAGCCAGATGGTAAATGGTTCCTAAGGTTTTCTTTGAATGGGACTTTGCATCCACATCCTCTGTTTTTATTATTTTTTTTATAGTCTTCTTTTGTTAAGTACTTGGATATATATCAATTAAATTCCACGTGCAACACTGTAGCACTATCTGGTTGAAATGGGACTGCCCTTTACTTATTATGGATATTATGGAGCTTGTCTATGGTCTCTGGAAATGATAAATATCTGAAATAGTTGCTGAGGTGCCTATTAACTAAAGCCAAGCATCCAACTCCTCCCACCAATGAAAGCTAATTATTTCTATTTTAAAGCTAATATAATCATTTTCATTTTATTATATATTTTTTTCATAATTTTTACTCTAGGTGAAAAAGAAGTAACATGTGTTTTAATCAAATTATTAATTATATTGTTCAAAGATATAAAAAAGTTGTCCTTTAACCATTGCATTTTGGAAATAATATTTTTAGATTAGTTGTTTTTATGCCTAAATATAAAGTGCTAAAATAAAAAACTATGACATTCACCCAAGAAAGTTTTATATGGCAACTCATGCCCAAAGTTGTTACTTTGAGAAATAGAGGAATATTTCTCTCTCTATTTTTATTGCTTACTTCTAAGCTACAAAATATAAGGAGAAATTTGCCATTATGCCTGGAGACATCTCAAATATTATATTCTTGTTGTTGAATTCCTTAGTTCTTGAAATTTTAGCATTGATTATTATTAATGATATTTTGTCTACAAAAGCGAATATATACATATTTATTTAATACAAAAAAATTGTTTTAAATATTTTAAAACTTTCTGTTTTATGAACAAAAGATTAGATCAAAGTTTACTTTGAGATTAAAAATGTAATGAATAATTGGTAAATAATTTTTTTATAGATATTCTATCCTGTGTGGAAGCAGGAACACGTTTGTGGGGTGTAGTGCATTTAGCACCAGTTTAATTTGCAACGGGTTGGTTCATGGTTCATGGTTGGTTATGTACTTAAAAATTGCTAACCGGTTGTGGTTATTTCTGCTGTGCTTTACTTTTTTTATACAGTTATATATGTTTAATTGTTTCGGATGTAGCTTTAATTTAATTTTTGAAGAATAGAAAATATTGTTTAACATAGAAAGAAGCAGAACTTTTAACTTGTGTTTTAAACTGCACAAGTACTGAACATCTTCCATAACTTTGTTGTTGTTTGTTTTGTTGTTGTTAGCAACATTGCTAACAATTAATCCACTGTCAGCTTAGCAGCAACTTTTTGTTACGTATTGCATTGTTGTTCATTTCTGTTTCTGTATATTTCATTAATAATCTTTTGTGAACAGTTAAAAATAAATATTAATGTTTATAAAAAATAAATTTCTTGTTGAACTGCGATTCATATTCTACAGTTTGTTCTGCTCATTAGTATTTCAGTTCATTTGAATGAATAAGTTCCTAAATGTCCAGCAACTTAAAATTTTTATCGACGTTATAAATTTTGTGAAATACTGTATATATCTTGATATTTTCAGTTCCCAGAAAATATAGAACAAGTTTTATTCATTTTTTTAAATTTTTAATAAGTAAATAATTTTCTAATGCTCATTATTTTAAAATAAGACTTTTTTAATTTAATTATTATTATTCTGTATGAAATCGATGTTTTCTCTCCAGAAAGTAAATTAATTACAGCAGAATTAAACATATTCAACTGTACAATATTGTTATTTGAATCTACACCGTCCATTATGTGTGATATTAAATATGTAATTAATTACCAGTCGTGAAATTTTGGCTTATAAGTATTTGCATTAGCTTTTTTTTTTTGGCAACTTAAAACAACTTAATTTATTAGCTTTTATTATTTAAGAACAAATTTCAAAGGTTTTATGATTGATATATATGAAGTAAATTAATCAGGGATCTCAAGAAGTAATGTTTTATTATTTTGTATTTATGTTCAGTATCATGATTTATACATTTTAATTTGGTTATAATCTTTAACTCATGTGATATTATTTTTAAATACAACATTTCAATAATAATGTGTAATAATTTTGTTTTAATTTTTTTCTTTTCTTTACAGTTTAAGGTAAATAATAATGTTACATATATTTTTATTGTCAATTTAATTTCTATTTGTGTGCCAATTTTACATCTAATCTTGATTTTATTGGTGATGGTTATATCAAATTTTTTTTATTCTAGGTTTAGTTGAACTGATAAATGTAAAGAGATGTTTATAATTTACTTTTATTATTGTTATATTTAATTTAGTTTATTAGCTCTTAATTAATTAATAAATGTATTATGTATAAGGCAGGTTTCCTTTAATGAAAGATGGGGATTTTACTTATTTATTTTTGTCTTGTAATTTACTTTTTATTTGCTGATACATTATAATTGTTATTTATTTTTACTTCTCAGATTCTTGTTATATTAGTGCAGCTCAATAAGAAATGTTCATATTTATTTAAAGTTTTGTAAATAACAGTAATGAAAAAGTATACATCCCCAATTACCTTATGTTGTCATTTTACTACACCATCCACATATTTTTGTGGTGAAGTAAGAATTAAAAAAAAAATAATAATAATAATTACACTCATTTAAATGACCTGGTGAGTTCCTTTATCATAAATAAATATTTCCGGTTGTGATTTGATCAAGTCCCTAACAGCATTTATGTACTGTACACCAAGTTATCTTTCAATGCATCACTGTTTATTAATAGTTATAAAATAAAGTGCATGTTAGCAAACCCTTGAATGTACTTAGTTCAGTTTTTTCATCAGTCATCTGATAACCCAATGCATTTTTCCATCCCATGTTGTATAATAATATTTTAAGGCCTGCATATTTTCTACAACTTTTTCCCTTATCAATTTTATATATTAAGAATCTTTGTCTTCCTTTATAGTTTAACTTTATAATCCTCTTTTTTTTAAAAAAAAAAAAACTTTATAATCTTAAATTACACTAACATTACTATACAAGGACCTAATATTCAGGAAAATATACTTTTTTTTATTAGAACTGGTTAGTTTTACCAGCAGTTATGCGTAGGATTTCATTCAGCCCCATAAAGTTATGAAATCAATATATCACCTTGTTCTTTGTTCATTGTCATCTCATATTTTTATGAAATGTGAACATAAATTTGTTTTCAAATACCATTATTATTTGATAATGACATAATAATCTCCACTTTTATGCTACCTAAGGATTTTTATTTTTGGTCTCACTCTGGTGTACATATTTTGCCTGTGTTTTTTTATGTACTACAATTCAGTGTTTTTCTTAAGCACTATTATTAGTCATTCATTTTGAACAAAAATTAAAATAGACTTCCTTCTTTTCTTCATTGATTTTAATTGAACCAAATTCCAAGTTATATAAATAGTTAATTGGTCATATAAATAAAATATTCTATCGATTGTCTATTGCAGGGAGATTGTTATTTTTTTAAATGGTTATTAAATGTTTTTTATTTAGTCATTTTTAAGTTCAATCATTATTTATTAGATTTAAATTTATCTATCAAATTTCTAGAATTATATTATTTCACTTACGTTTAAAGTTTTACTCATCTTATAAGCTTGTAATTTTCCAGAATTTCTGATTCTTTGAACTCAAATAAATATTAAGATTTATTATATTTTCATTACGTTACTTTAAACTGCATGATGATTTTTCGGGATGGATTGTTTCCAAAACCTCTAGCAAAAGAAATTTTGCTATCTACTTGCTCCCAAATTACATAGAATAGAAGCTGTTCAGCAAGCTTGACTAATTGTTGATTTACTATTGCAGGTTTTTAATATATCTATAATGAAGTCTCGATGGGTATTCTGTTGATAAAGACCACGTATATTCTCTCTTTCTTTAAAATTTTATAGCATATGTTCATATTTACTTTTATATTTTTGTAGTATTTTTATGTAATTGAAAACAAAATAATTTCTTGACACATTAATAGATTGTCATTAATACTTTGAGAAATACTGTTACAAATGTTCTGTTGTAAAGATTAAGTATGTTTATAGCATAAAATTAAATTCTTTCTCATAAAATTAAACATATTCTCTGGTCCTTTTCTCCTATGAAATGATCCTTTTCTGAATTTTAATTTTGAAAACTTGACAAAATGTATGTAATAAAAATTTAGAGAAGAGTAATAATTTAAAGCAGTACAAATAAATATCATTCAGTCACTTTCTGTATTTTAAAGTTGAATTTTATGTTAACTACATTTAAAAACTTGAATAATATTGGAATATCTGTTGCACTCATACAGTGTTTTGAATTCTTTTAAAGGAAGTAATTCTTTGCAATAAAAGGTACAATTCTTGTAATATTTATTTTTATATAATAATTGGTTTTAAAAAATTAACTTGGGATTTTTAAATTATTAATGGTTTGTGTAACCAGTTTTAGCAAACTTTGATTTACAAAATATAATATAAAAAACAAACCACATCAAAAAAATATTCAACTGAATCATTAATATTTACTCTGTAGTCATTTAATGTATTGTATGTTTTACCAACATATTTTACCTTTAATTAAAAATAAGCTTTATTTCAATTTATATTTTAAATAATTCTTTAATTATTATTTATTTTAAATAATAGTACAATAAATTTATGAATGCCCCATCATTCATTTTATATTGATAAATGATTTCTTTTCTGTTTCTTATTTAAGCTTGCAGTATATTTTCTTTTGTATTATATTTATATAAATCTCTGTCTCATGATATTATTTTTTTATGTATCCATACATAGTGCACCAAAATTAAAATAAATCCTTATTGATTAAACACTAGTTAAAATAATTTTTAGATTTATTTAATGTTAATTGTTTTAACTTGCAGATTTTATATATTGGTTTTGGTTTAATTTAGCCACTGTTTTAGTTGATTTCCGTCCATTTTATATGAAATTTTGGTTATTTAGTTATAGAAATATTTTAATTTGTATATTTATTATATCTGTAAGGTATAGTTCACTTTCACTCTTTTAAGTGGTTTAAGTACTTAATACATTCCTAATAATGTATTTTTATAACTCCTGTTTTTGATGTGTAATAAGTTTTAAATTAGATAAATAAATAATAACTGAATGGTATCTGTTACTTAATTTTATATATATATATATATATCTGTTATACATATTATGGTTGATTCAAAAGAAATGCCTTAAGTGTCAATTACAACAAAAATCATTAAAAATAATTTCATAATTAATAATAGTAGTTTACAACCTTTAGATATATTACTATTTTGTTGAGCGATTTTTGTAAACTTTGTCTTGAATGTCCTTATTCTGATTTTCTTCAGTTGAAAAGTGCCTTCCTTTACCATTATTTGTGACTAATTGAAGTCCTCATCGATTCCTGATTAGGACTAGATTAATGTTGCTGTGCATAACTACACTTTTATTGTGTACTTCATGTAGTCAGTAACTGTGAATAAAATGAATGATGTTTTATGTTCCTTCATATCACATTTATAATATGTAGTAAACTGCTTAATTTAAGACATGTTTGTATAAATGATGTGCCTTATAATGTAATGTGTTCATTGCTAAAAATGTTACATTAACAGTTCCTTTCAAGGTCCACAACAACATTAATCCAGTGCATGCATCAGTTTTCAAGAATGAATTGATCTGGCTTCTTATTTGTAAATAAAACTTTCATTTTGTGCCAAGATTCTAAAGATATTTTTCAGTTTCATTTAAACAATTGTTTTAATATTAAGAGTTTCCCTAATGTTTCAAATTTATAAAATAATTTAGATAAAGGTTTAGAAAACCATTTTTTTTATGAAGTGTTCTCTTGAAAAAAGTACAAACCTTTATTTTTCCCTGGGTAACTTTTTTTAACATAATTTTTGTGTTGATTCTTTTTTTATGAAAATTTTTAGTGTCTTTATCATTCATGATGATTGAAAATCACACCTCATCGACCAATATTGGGATTACTGAGGTTATTCATATACTACTTTTTCCTTTTTGTCCATGATACTGTTTGCAAATATTTATTTTTATTTTTTTTAAATAAATTTTCAGGAGTGGATTATTGATGATGGTTTAAAAAATTTAATTTAAATGATTGTTTGTCATAAGCTGAAATTTCACATTAACATTCTTACTCACAAGCATTCAGGCATACTGTGGTGAGTTAATCAATAAAAAGAAATTTTAGATTAAAATAGAATGCTTTCTTTTATAAAGTTAGTTATATTTTACTACCGTATTATTTCTTATAAAGTCGTGTTAACATTTTAATCTGCATCAGCTGCTCTTTAATAATTGTAATGATGAACCTGCTAAACATCAAGTAGATTCAAATATAGATCAAATATATAGATCAGTGTATAATTTATTTGCTAAGATTTTTAGAGGTGTATTTTTGTTGACCAGACTGATAAAATCTGATTTCATTTTATAAGTACTTTAAAATTTTTTATGACTAGCTTTCAGATGACATGAAATTATGCTTTCAGATCTGTTAGAGAAACTGTCAGATTAACTCCAAAAATATATGAGGGTCATTTGGGAAGTAAAGAATGTTTTTTTTTTAATTTGAAATTTTTTTATTATAGCCAATCAAAATAAATTGTAGGTTACAACATACTTAATGCTTAAACTATTTTTCTACGTAATCAGCATTCAAATTTAACACTTGTCACACCGTTTCACCAATTTTGCTATGCCTTCTGCATACTCAGTTGCCACTAAGTTGTTAAACCACTCTCTAACAACCTCTTTCAGTTCGTCACTTCCATAGCAGTTTCCATCCAAAAAGTTCTTCATTTTAGGAAACAGATGGAAATCACTCGGGACTGATCCTGAGTGATTTCCATCACTCGGTATAGGGTGGATGATCAAAAAGCATCCATCGAAACTGTTGCAGCAAGTTCTTCGTCAATGCAGCAGAATGTGGTCTTGTGTTATGGTGCAGAAGCACAATGCCACTTGACAACAATACATGCTGTATTGATGAAGACCACATCTTGGATGAATGTGGTTTGAATGGCACTTGTTTGTTTTGGATGGAGTCAGTGAAGTGTCTGAAAGTAGGCCGCTACATTTATGGTCTCCCCTCTAGGCATGTAATCAATGAGTGGAACATCCTTTCGATCCCAGAACACTAGCCACAACTTTTCTGAGACTCAAAATTTGTTTTGCTTTTTTAGGTTTTGATGGAGAACAGGAATGATGCCATTCCATTGACTGGTGTTTTGTTTCTGGAGTGATATTTGAAATCCAGGTCTCATCACCAGTAACTATGCAGTTCACAAACTCATTCCCATCTTTGTTGTAATGACTGAGAAAAGTTAATGTCATTTCTTTTTGTGTTCTTCCATCAAAATTTGAGGGACCCACCTTGCACACTTATTATAACCCAAATTACCACCAACAATTTCACAAAGAACAGTTCATGAAATTTCAGGAAACAACAAATTTAGTCCATCTATTGTGATACATCTGTCCTGTTGAATTTTTTCCTCAATCCTTGATTTGAGTTCATCAGTCACAGCTGAAGGTTGGCCCAAGCGCTCTTCATCATGAACATTCGTTCATCACATTACCATAAACCTCTGTTATTCGGTATAAATTTTGAAAGTCACACTCCTTTCACGTTCAAAAAGCATATTACACTATGAACCTCACACTTGGCAGGATCTTTAATTTTGTCACTTATTTTAAAGACATACAAATAATTAAAACACAACTGTATTGGCTGACTGTTAGCACCAGATTGGCCCAGGGTGACTGGAAGGTCAAAGACTCGGCAGCAGAGGTGGTGGGGGAACTGCATGGCTCATCAAATCAAAACATTCTTTACTTTCCAAATGACCCTCGTACATTAAGTAGAGTTTTACTTAAAAGCAAGTTATTAGATTGAAAAAAATATTATAAAATTTCTATTTCATTGAATTAATATATTATTTATTAGACATTTTCAAAGTTGTATAACTAGCAGGAATTTTAATATATTCCTAATATTAAATACAAATATATTAGGAATGTTAATACATTTTTACTCACAAGCAGTATAATTCATTGTAATTAAAATAAAAACTTTTCGCTTAGACTTCCAGTGTATTTCATGATACTAATGCATGTACAGTATGCAAAACACCTTACTTACATTAGGAATTGGTTTCATGTAAATTTTTTCAGTATTTTATGTAACAATTTCTCTCACAGAGAATAACTTGTCTCAATACTTAATACATTGCTGATAATAGAAGTTGAATTGAAGAAAATGTATGGATATCCATAAATTTTAATTGGTTTTGGAAGGTCCAGTGAAACCTTACGCAGTTTTTCTTAACTTTCATGTAAAGGATTATCTGTTTGAATTTTCTTCTGTGCTTTTTTTTTCATATTTTTATTGTGCAGAATTAATTGAAAATAGAAGTTTTTTTTTAAGTTGATTCAAAACATATATTGTTGAAGTGATTTCTTAATAATTCCAGCATATTATTTCAGGCTACTAAAATATAACATTGGCTTAATTAATCCTGTATATTTTATAACCAGGTTTGTAAAACCTAGTTGTTTATAATTTATAGATTGTATCAGGGAGAAAGAGCCTAGAAAATTTACTTTATAATTTTATTTAGTTTGCACTAAATAAGAATAAATATCACTAATTAGAGACATGTCACGAAAACTGATTTACATATAACATTAAGTTAATAAATTATTTGGCTAGATAACTTCATATTGTGTAAAAAAAATAATGTCATGTTATTAAAAAAAAATCTGGGGCATTTTTATATGCTTTTTTTATGAAATTACTGTAAAATTTTCAGTTCTTAATACTGTGACTTTTAGTAGGTTAAGTCATTTTTTTAAATTACTTTTATATATTTTAGTGCTTATAATAGCCTTAAATTATAAGAAAAAGGCATTTCTTTTGATTAGCATTTATAATACTGGTTGTGCCTTAATACAAATTCTTCTAAAAACTTTATATGTACTTATTTCACATGTCCTACACATTCGTGAATTATAATTCTATTTTTGTATTTTAATTATCTCATCAGTTTTTGTATAATGTTTTATCTGTCATTTTACACTGTTGCCAGATATTTAGCATGAAATGTATTTACATAAATAACTTATTTTTATTCATTAGTTCAATGTGACAGACATGTTTTTTAAACATGTTATTATGACAATGTATAAGTATTAATATATATATAATTTTCTGTTTATTTTGTTCTATTATTTGTTTTCCTTTTCATTATTATCACCCACCACACTATTTATAAAATTAAAAATGTACTATAAAAGTATAGAAACATTTACTTTAAGTTTCCAATATATGATTCTCTTTCTAACTTATTGGATGACATTTGATATAAGACTTATTTATAATTTGTTTATTTCAAAATAAGAGTATGAATGCATATTTTAATACATATCTGATTTTTTTTTTTAATTTTAAGTTATTCACTATAGCAGTACTAACAGTTGACATTAATCCTATATATCTTGTGGGTTAATGTCAGATAAGTTTTATGAAAAAAAAGAAATAGTTCTATTTCAGATAATTATAAAATTATAAATTGTGGTTTATTAATAAATTATTATAATCCTGCAAAATACTTTTTTGCAATCAGAATTATTGTTAATAACTGGCTAGAATCCAAATTGGTGAATTAAATAATATTTCTGAACATTTTTAAATTTTTACTTAAAGAAAACCAGTTCTAAAATCAATTATGACATAAAATTCAAATATTTGTGTTTTTTCTCAAGTCTGAAAATTAACACTTCAGTCAATTCATCATGTTATGACTGATCTGATAATATAATATTGTTGAATAGTTCAACAGTAATTCCTGTTTACACCATACCTGGCTTTCACTGAAAATTTGTACTAAGTATGAGGTGTGATCAAAAAATACAGTGAATTATGTTATAAAAAACAAAGTAAAAAAGTTACCTTAAATATGAATTAATCT
>JAAAKQ030499570.1:6204-16411 GCA_010016005.3 Zanna intricata | reverse complement strand
AATATCTCTTGAAGCCTCAACTACCATTTCTTTTAAGAAAAAGATGTCTGTAATGTGGTGACCCACATATGATAATTTTTTTGTATATGTTAATTTGTGCTTCATTTTTTTTAGTTGGTCCATTGTGTAATTCTGGAAATCCAACAAAGAAGATTCAGCACGCTCCAATTTTTATTTTATATCATTCATTCGGGTGTTCTCTCATTTTGACATAGAAACATTTCCAAGTCATAATTTTGACAAGGAAAAAGGTTATGTGCTATAAAATGACTTCTTTTTTTTTTAAATTTTAGTAAATATGTACTCGTTAAAGGAATTACATTGGAAGTTGGAAACATTTTTAACTAGAATGATTGGAGACTATCTGTTTCTACATTATGACATATGAATGACCAGGACACTTCCAGAAAGATAATAAAATCCTTAAAATTTAAAAACTAAAAGTCGGACAAAAATATTAAAAACCAGTTTTTTTTCATAATGCACTTTGATCTATTACTATCAAAATTATTAAAATGTGTTGTAGTAAAATACCTGCCTCTAATACATCCATAGTCAATAATTGGTTAACACTTCATTAAAATTTCAAAAATCACTTGGATATATTTGTTATTGCAAAAAATGCCAAGAACAGATATGTATAAAATTAGTAACGATTGAATTCTAAACGAGAGCACTACAAAATGATGTGGTGGGGGGTTTGAAAAAGGAAAGGAAGAATAAATCAATAATTTAATTACGTTTTACACGATATATTAACAATATTTCATTTGTTTATACTTTTTATTTATGTTTATGCAGATCTCATTCAATTTTTAATTGGTGGTTTAAAACTTTATATATTTTAACCATGTTCAGAGTTTTTGAAGTTAAAAAATATTACATAATTTTATTGAGGTGATGTTTCGTAGTTTTATATGCCTTCTTAAGGAAATTCAAGATTCATCCCAGTTTTCGTTAAGATTGATGTTCATATAATCACCATTAATAGATTGGTATAAAGTTTATGATGCTTGCCAAGGCTTGTGTCAAAATTTAATTTATCTCATGCATTAATGGCTATCATACATAATTTACTATTATTGTACTTAATAAATATATTAATATATCGAGACCTTTTTGTTTTCAAAATTCTAAGTTGATACATTAAAAGTTTTTTAAACTTTAAAAAAAATATTTAAACAATAAAAAAAAAAACTTTATACTGTATTAGGGTGAATAATTTTTTTTTATAATTATTTTTTTCATTAATAATGATCTTATTTTTGTTATTGGTAAAGCAACAAAAGTCTTTGGTGGAATTTGAAGCAAATACTGAGTTTTTAGCATATACCAAATTTCATTTTGTGGTGTCAGGTCATTAAAAATATTTAAATTTAGGAAAATAAACAACTAAATGATAAAAAATACCCGACGTTAATATAATATACTTGATAATTATTTAGTATATTTTTATATTATAAATTACTGTTGAAAAAAAAAAAAGTTCAAAAACTCGGTTATGAAAAAATAAAATTTTGCTTAATATTTTATAGCAATACAAATAGAATTTGATAAAAGAGCTTGAATGTAAATAACACCTTTTTTAAGTAAATGTAACATTTCATATCATTTATGTCTTATTTATTATTACATTTAGAATTTAATTTGTTTGCAACATTTACAATTGATTACTTAAGCTTAATTTTCTGATAGTGAAAATCTGTACGTATGTACATTTGTATATGTATTTTTTTTTTTAATAAATCTAAACTGGATTTATATGTTGTTAATTTTTAAGAAAATATAAATGAAAAGGACCACTTAAAAAACTGCTAAGTCCTACTTTTTTTTTTTTTTTAATATTGATTAAAACAATTTGAAATAGATTATTTTTTATATATTTTAATTACCATTCTGCTGTTTTTTTTTATTGGTTATTTACTATTAATAGTTTAGATAAAAAATATGTATTTTGTAACACATCTGGTAGACAACTAACTATACAACTTATTTTACAAATCCCGTTATGATATTCTTAATCTCCAACTCTTATAACAATTTCAGTCATTACTATATTCCAGTCACATTTTTAATATTTCCTTTTACTACTAATTATTATTATTATTTTTTTAATCATTAATTTTTTACCTAAAATTTTGATTTTATTTACAGATAAATAAATAATCCTTTTATTGTGTAATAAACACTAGAAAATTACATCATAATCGTAAAAAATTAATACCTAGGTAAATGTGGTTAAAAGTCTACAAAAAAATTTTAATTTTAAAGTCCTTTCTATCTATTCAGATGCCCCATTCAAACATACAAAACGTATCATTCATACACATTTCACATCTTTTTGACATCAGGTACTGTCCTTATAAAATTTTCATTAATTATCTCAGCATCCATCCATGAACTCGTCTACAAAGTAGAAACTCTACTCGTCAAAAGGCGTTTTAGTTGAGATTTAAACCGTTCAGAATGGGAATTTGTTTGAAATCCTCTGGGAGCCTATTAATTAATCTGACACCAGCTTGTGATAACAAACTTTCTAAAGCAACTGTTCTGTGCTATTGGGCACGCAAGTTATTCCTTTCTCTGGTATCATAAAAATATACATCTCTGTTCCGTACTAAATTGCATTTCAAACGACAATACACTACAACATCAAAGTTATAATGATGAAGCAAAGACAGAAATCCCAGCTTCAAGAAGGCAAGGTATCCCTATACCACTCTGAATCTTAATTTCATGATTGTTCTAACAGTTTTCTTTTGAAGCTGAAACATCCTACTCAGCAAGCTCCAACCACTGTATCCCACATTATTAAAATCCCATAAGACAAGAAATATTAGCCCATTGTAGATAATTTTCAACAAATCTAAGGAGAAGATGTGAGTTTATGGAGGACAAAGTTGCCCGATGAAACTTTAGTGCAAACATGATCTGTTTGTTTATCCTAGGTCAGCCCTCGATCAAGGTGCATACCAGAAATCTGGAAGATTCAAATTCCTCCAAGAGTTCATCATCAACCATCACGGAAGGTTTCATGTCATGTTCATGTTCTCCGAGATAAAATCTAATAACATTCGACTTTGATTTAAATTCATGTATTTTCTAATCAAAAATAATTTGTAGAGCTACACATTTATTTCAAATGTGACTAAATAAAACTTTTAATCTGAAATTCTTTATTTTTTTTTATTCAATTTGCAACAATTAAAATTTACTATGAGATTATAATAATTTTAAGTATTTGTCTTTCTGAAATCAACATTGTTCTATTCATTGTGTTAAGATATTTATATTATTCTTGGCAAGGTCTGATGTTAAGGGATTTTATTGTATATAGTCAGTCCTTATTTTAAATGTATTTATATTCTTATTTTAAAAGTAATCGTTATAATTTAAAATAAATTATTTAAATTTAGATGATGTAGTTTGTTATTGGCTGTTAAAATAAAAATTAAATTATGAAAATGCTGCTCATACAATATTTTATTTATATTTTTAAGACCATTTAAATAAAATAAAAAGAAAATAAATTTTTATTAAAAAAAAAAAAATAGAAAATAAAATTTGTTCATGTTCTGTTTAATTAATATGTATTATAATTTATATAGATAATGTATTTAAAATACATGATTGAATCTCTTTGTTTGATGTATTATTAGCTAAAATTTTCAATGTTTTAAAAGATTTTTCATAGTCATGAACATTAATTTAGTCTTAATTAATCTATATTGAATTATTTAAATACTTTTTGGTTAACCTTTATTTCAGTAGGTTTTAACTGATTGTCATGTATTCTCTTCTGTAGTATCATCATTTCATTAGTGCTTCTTTCCTTCCAGTTTTCACTCTGTGATTCTTCTCCGATTAAACTTCTGTGTAGAATATGCTAAAATTATGATTTTTTTCTATTTCCTTATTATCTTCATCAAATTTTGCTCTTTCCTATTCTTCTCAGAATTTGATCATTTCTTTTATTTTGTCTGTCCATTTCATTTTTTTTATATATTTTTTAAATTCTTTTTTTCATAACCATGTAAGAACTATCAAAATACTTTTTAATTTTTTGTTGTTTTTTTATAGACCAAGATTCAAATTCAAATTATAAACAATTTGATAAATCTCCAACTGCATTCAGTCAGGTTTCTTCTTTTTATTTTTTGAAAAACTATTTTCTTCATTCTGTTTTGTACTAATATTCCAAGTCGCCGCACTTTCCTGTTACATAAATAGCCATACTTATTTTATAATTTTTTCCAGTGAAATTATATTAACAGCTTTTTATTGTTACTTCTCGTCATTTTATTTTAATACTTAACTTTTCCTTACTTTTATAATACTCTATCATGAAATACAGTCCCTTCTCTTGATTCCTATAAGATCACTTTGTCATCAATATACGTAAATAAATCTATGTATTCTTTTCCCTTCCAAAACTCACGCTTTTTATAAATTTTCTTCTCTTTTTATTTATATAATAATAGAAATTTCTTTCACAAATATTCTCAAACTTTATATAAAGTTTTTGGCATTTTTTTTATCTATTATATTCATTTCAAGTTTATCAAAATATTTTAGACATTTCCAAGATCACATAAATGAAGTGATAAAATATTAATTTTAACCATTGGAGTATGAGGGACTGTCGTCTAAATCATATTAAAAAAAAATTATTTTTCTAAATTTGAAAAGTTATTTTTTCAGCACTTTTGTCAAATTATTATTAATAAACATTATATATATATTTTTTAATATACTAATTATGTTTTTTTTTGGAATAAAAAAGGCAGATAAAGATTTAGTTTATTGAATTGTCATTTATATTATTTATTAAAACAAAAAAAAAAAAAAAAACTTTATGCTTAAGTAATTAAAAATGTAATCTTTTCTTTTTCTTACAAAAAAGAAAAAAAAAAACTTAAAAATGTACCTGCTCATAGTGACAGTAGTTTTTAATTATTATTGTAGTTTAACTGTTAGAAAATATTCTAAGCTTTTCTATTAATGTGTGTATTTGTATAGTAAGTGTGTTTTCAGATATATCTTTTGATTAAATTGCAAAGTACAAGTTAATTAAAGTTTTTTTTTTTTTTTTTTTTTTTTATTAAATATTGTTAAATTTGCATCTAGTTTATAATAATAAATAAAAATTAGATGTAATGTGATGTATTTTAAGAGATTTTATGAGTTATATGAGATTAATAATATTTTTAATAGTATTTATTAATAATTTGGAATGAATATTGTATAATTTACTCTTATTTATTTTCTGGATTAGTAGGAAAAAAATTACAAATATTGTACTAATAACTTACTAAATTAAATTGGAAAAAACCCAGATATTTCTTACATTTTGCAATATTGTCTTTATAAAATTGAAACTAGAGGGTTAATTTAAAAAAATAAATAAAAATAAAATTTTGATAATGAAAACGCTTGGCATACTGTTCAACAGTGTTGTCATATATTTACACTATACTATGTATATCTACATTTTTACCACTCTTATATTAACTTGCTCTTGGACAATGTATGCAAGATGGACTAAGTTGCTAAGTGAAAAAAAATGCCGCTTGAACTTTCAACAACCTCATTTACATAAATATTTTCCTAATGAAAGATAACTAAGCCTGTTTCAGTAAGTTTGGATCTAAAATTCACACACGTTTGAAATACATAATTTTATCAAAACGTAGGGCCCTACGTACTATAATAACCAACTGAAGCTAAATAATAACATGCTATTTGTTTTATAAACAAGTTAGATATGTATTAGGGTATACAATTGCTACTAGAAATTCTGTACAGTAATGACCAAAGTTTTGGAAAAATTTACTACTTTTTAACCAGATCCAAATTTTTGGATGAAAATCACAAATACTTTGAAAACAGTCGGCCCTAGCACAATTTTTTTTGACAATCTTAGATGAATGTCTGCTCCGTGTGGTTGGTACCTGTTGGATGATAATATTTTCAAGTCCCCTGGAGCACTGTTCAAAAATTGGGGAGCGGAGGCCAATGGAGTGTCACTGTAATATCATGACAACTGCTCGTATGATTTTTATGATTCAAACAGCATATGTATCAGCAGGTTGAGCGTTAACAGTTGAATGCATTGGGTACACTTTTGATCAGTCAGATCTTATTTATCTGGAATTAAATAGTTTATCCCTATGTTTTGATTTTACTCACTAATGGTAAAATGTAATGTTATGATCTTTTGCTAAATACACTCAAACTTGTGTGCTACCAAATATAAATTTATGAAGACTAAAATGTAGAAAATAAAAAATATATAAAAAAACTTAAAAAAATTTTTTTTTTAATATAAGTAATTAAATGCACAAAAAGGTGTAAAATAAAAAAAATATATAAGAATTTTTTTAAAATACCAATTTTAAATTAAATGCACTAAAATGTAAAAAATAATTTTATCACTTTAGGTATCTCAGAACGGATTTGACAAAAAGTTTTGATGATGATGTAAGATTACATGAAAGACATAGCCTCAAATTAAAAATTTAATGTTTTTGTCAATTTGCCAATTTTTTTCTTACGCCTGATGATGGTCTGAAAAGTAGGATGCAAACATGCATAAGAACAAATTACCAAAAACATAAAATCTTTAATTTGAAGCTAAGAGTTTTACATAATCTTTCATATCACCATCATAACTTCTTGTGAAATCAATTTTGAGATCCGTCTTAAAATTTTTTTTTTTACCTTTTAGTGTGTTTAAGAATAGTGTTTTAAGAAAATTTTTTATTTATTTATGTGAACCAAAATTAGGCATCGGAATGTATTGGGATCACTAATGGAAAATCCTGATAAATAAGTATCATTTTCTAGAGTAAAATTTCTAATTTAACTTTCAGTATATCAATTTTGGATATCTAATAATCCCATTATGAGATCCCGCCTTCCAGGACAACCCAACCAGAAGACCTAGCTGCAAGTTGTGCCTCTACAGACACCCTGCAGCTAATGACCATATAAAGCTTATGCTATCAAGACTTATTAGATATAGAAGAAAGATTATTATGTACAATAGAAATCTATTTGGAGATTGAAATTTTACATAGACAATAAACATGTGACCAGTTATACTGAAATTTGATAATAATTGTATAAAGATATTTGAAAACAATGAGGAAAGTAAAAGACCATGTATTAGACATTGAGAGAGAGGGGGAAAAGAGAGAGAGAGAGAGGGGTAGCTGACAATGGCAATAGGAAAACGGAAAAAAATGTAAGATATAACTATGGATAGGGAGAGTGAAGGAATGTTGTAGGTTGTAAAGGAAACTTAGATAAATAGAAATAGATGATGATAATGACCTTTTCTTATTTTAGAAGACACTAAATAAAGTATTAATTTGTGAGACATATATGTAATTTATCTCCAAGAAAAATTAATCTACAAATTAAAAAAAAAACCGGTTACTATTAAATACAATTTAAAAGAAATGCAATATAGAAATTAATGGATATCTGTAATTAATATCTGATGGCACTTCTCCAAGGATTTGATCTCTCTAATTTTTATATTTTTAAAACATATTATACTATTAAAAATAAAATCTTTGTGATAAATGTTTTAAAACCCCTTTCACAGTTATTATGAAATATTAGTATGTCAAGTTATATAGTATGGTAAGAATCAGAGCAATACTAATGATTTCTCTGAGTGTCATACTAATTATTCTTGCGTGCTACAGATTGATTTTTGAACAATAGAATGACATAAAGAAAGGTTTATTATTAAATAACAATAATAAATGATTTGTGATCATAGATTGTGTATTTTTATAAATTATAACAAAAGTATATTGTTATATCTTTTCCATTTTTATTTTATCATAAAACTTGTACTTTGTAATTAATTTATTGCTTAAATTTAAATTTTGTGATCTTTTTAGTAGATATGTAAATATTTATTAATGTAAATATAAATTGATATAATAAATTGGTTATTTTTTTGGGGGGTTGTATACATTTTTAAAAATTTAGCATGAGTTTGCTGTAAAAATTTGCTTTATATACATATTATAACATTTTATTTTTAATCATCTAATGTCTCTTATATACATTCATATTAGTCCATTTTTATATACTAATATGTTTGCATATTTGTGTATACAATATACATTGATAAAAAATTTTGATATATTATTTCATTGAACGTATGTAAATGTTATATACATACGATGTATATACATTGTAATTAATACATGATATATATGTAAAATAAAAATAAAAAAAAGGATATAAAAAAGAACAACCTAGTTTAATAATTAGGTTCTGAATGTATTGTTAATTAAAATAAAGTGAAAAATAATATGCTGTATTTTTGATACATCAGTAGTTCATAAAAAAAAAATATGTATTTTTGTAATTTTAATATTTTTAATGATAAAAATATATTATTTAAAATTTATTACATTTTGTATTTTGTTTTGTGCAAAATAATTAAAAATAATCTTCCTGATAATAAAAATACCTTCAGGGAATTCTTAATAATAATTATTACAAAAAGAAAAAAAAAAAGAATAATTAAATCATTTTAAAATTAATTATAAACATTTTATTTAATATTTAATGTGTGTGTGTGTGTGTAAAGATATATATATATATAAAATTAAACTCTTCAATTTTAAAGTTAAAATTAAACTCTTCAATTTCTAAGTCTAGCATGATGTAATTTTTTAAATCTATATAATTATTAAAAAAAAAAGAAGAAAAGTATTTTGTTTTTAATTTTAATGAATTGTTCTATGCATATATTTTCAAAATAAATTCTGCTCAGATGAGCACATAATGCAAACTTTTCATTATTTAATGCACATCAGAATAGTAGACTGCTTGTGATGTTTATATATTGATAAGCGTGCAAGATAGAAGATGAAATTTAAGTTAAATCTATTTATGTTTACCAGTTACCTGATTATATATTTTTCAGCAGGCAATTTGCAAACAGATAAACTTGCTAATGAATGATTGGTCATATGTGAACCGATTGACATGATTTCTTCATTTACTCCCATAAACAACATACTGGTTGTGTATGTGTGTGTGTGTGTGTGTGTGCGCATATATATGTATATATATATATGTGGCTCTTGTATTTATCACTGATTGTTGGTTAGATCATAATATTTATATTACTTTTGATTTGTATAGTATTTAATTAGTAGGGCCCTTAAATGTTAATTCGATATTACAGAATATTTTTTTACTACCTGGCTTCCAGTTTGTTGTCTAAATATGGAATTCTATATAACTCATTTACTAGAGGATCTCCATAAGGAGAACCAGTGAATTTTTCAACAGTAAAATGTATTAATTAAATATACATATTTCATTACATACATGTATCTACTTCAGTCATACACTTAAATATATGTTGATTAATCGAGTATTTCTTTCCGATCCAGTATTTAACATTTCTTTAGAACAGAAACAATTATTGTAACAGTGTATGTACTTTATTGCTTATTCTAGACTGTAAACAGTAGTCTGTGATTCTTGTTGCATGGAATTGTTCTTTGTGATCTATTACTATATCATTTTAATGGCAGGATCTAGTAACTTTTTCTCGAGGATTACTTTTTTTAGAAAATCGTGTATTTTTACATTTTGAAAATTTAATCACCTTCAAAGTAATCTACATTAGATTCAATACACATGCCTAAATGTTTTTTTATTGTTCAGAACAATTTTTGAGCTATTCACATGTTCTGCCTTTCAAGGCATTGACTAATTTTTTTTTGTTTCATATATACTGTGCCAAATTGCTTTCCTTTGAGGTCTCTTGTCATTTTTGGAAATAAAAAAGAAGTCGTTAGGTATAAGAGTGAATACAGTGGATGGAGCAAGGAATTCTTCCATTTCTTGTCAAAATGAGTACGATGTGGGTGGGAGCATTATGGTGAAACCAGTCACATATTTACCATAAATTCAGTCATTTTTTTTCATATAGAAAGACAGAATCTTTTAAGACCTTCAGGTAAAATTGTTAGCTTATCAAAAATCTTCGTTGATGGTCTCATAAATTTTTTTGAAATTTTTGTCAATTTGAATGTTGGTAGAAGACCCAGATTACTGATTATTTTTAACTGATATTGCTCCTCATTTGAAATGTGAAAACCACTCATAAACACATGTTTTGCTCATCACAGTTTATTTGAAGACTTTCAGGTGTTTGTAATGT
>JAAAKQ030499559.1:0-14630 GCA_010016005.3 Zanna intricata | reverse complement strand
TTTGGTGGTGTGGTGGTGGTGGAAAGAATTTTAGTGCTACTATCCTGTATACTTCACCAACTCAAATACAAACACACACACGCACACAGGCGCGCACACACACACACACACATACATATCGTTCCATCCGCAAAATTCGCCTCCACCTAATTTTCTCCCTTTCGATCTTTACGACGTACTTTAACTTTGCCTCTTGATCCTACTTATTTGCCTTTTCCTTTTTCTCACTCATTCACTAACACTTTTTTCTTTCATCTCTTTCATTTTCTCTATTTCTCCACTTTTACTTTCTCTCATATTTTCCAACATTCTACAATATATCAGTAAATATATGTATGTATATGACTTAAAAAGAAGGCCAGGGTATGCGATCTGAGAACAATTTGTTTCCAATATTTTCCCAGTTATTTTTGAAATCTAATATTCCATTTTATCCAACCAGCTAGCACCATATGCAGCTGCATAACTCACCATTTAGAGCCTAAAACGTATCTCGTGTACGCATTGAAAAAAATAACCTTACTAACTCAGCCTACTTTATACAAGAAGTAAATTATAATATTTATCATTTTCAGCTCGGAAATAATACATAAAAGAATTTTAGTTATACTTAGATTTATAAATCTGGTATGTACATAACTTTATCTTTCATTATCAAACTAAATTAATTAAATATAACTTAATTAAAATGAAAAGTATATTTTAAGTTTTTGATTAAGCTTAAGATTAAAATTAGAAAAATACTACTGTAACTTTCTTATTTATTCCTGGCATGATCTATATAGTACGTATTTAATTATGTATCACAAAAAAAAATTATTTACATTTATTTTATTCACAGATGCTACAAACCCACAGCTCTTTAAAAATAAGTAATAATAAATTCATAGAACAATATCCATAAATGAGGTTACTTTATCTATAAGTATTTCATCTATTCCTTCATCTTCTAAATATTAAAAGAGATCTGTTGGGAAGTTCATCTATTCCTGTTGCTTTCCTGTTCTTCATGTCTTTAATAACTTATACAATTTCAGATCTCAAAGTTAGTGGGCCTTTCTCTTCCACCATAGCTTCTCATCCTTCACATTTCCTTCTCCCTACATGCAGGTCTTTTATATATTCTTTACATCATTGCTTTATCTCATGCTCTTTATAAATGCTTTTGCCAGCTTTTTTCTCAATTTCTCTAATTTTTATAAGCATGATTTCTCCTACCTCATGCGGCAGTTTTTTCATCTTTTTGTATAACATGTCATACTACTTTTACTTTTCTAAATTTTCTGTATCTTTTCTTTCTTCTTTTAGCTACCTTTCCCTAACTTTATATGTTTCTCTCTTTAATTTGTTATCCAATCTTCAAAGATTGCTCTAATGTATTTTGCTTCTCTATACATATTTCTTCTTTCATTCATTTTTTGAATCATTTCTTGTGTTACCGGAGGTTTCTTTGCCTACATAGAAACCGATTCCTTTCCTTGCAGCTTCTCTCATAGATGATTTTATCTTCAACCAGATCTTCTTTGCTGGTTCATTTTATTTTTTATCTTGAGTAATTGCCTTTGTCAGAATTTCACCCACTTTTAGTCTCCCTATACCCTCTAGCAACACTATATTCCATTTTTTTAATCTTCATTGCAGTTTGGATTTTTTTTAATCATATTTTCATTTCCATCCTTAAAAGAATATGATCACTTCCTATGTCAACTTCTGGAAGCAAATTTGCCTTCTTAACAGCAGTCCTGTATCTATTTTCAACCAAAAAAAGAACTGTCTAAAAGCATGATCCATCTATTGGTCTTATCCTAATATATCTTCTTTGAATATGATTCCTAAAAAACATATTTGTAATGAAAAAATCCTTCTCTTAGCAAAATTCATCCAGCCTGTTTCCTTGTTCATTTTATGTTTCTAATCCGAACTTGCCCACTATATTTCCAGCTTCACCTTCTCCCATCATTGCATTCCAGTCCTCCATAATTATTTTACAATAATTCTCTTAATTTTCTAATAACTCCTCAATGTTATTATACATATTTTCAATATATTTATCATAACACTTTGATGTTAACATGTATACCTGAACTTTCATGATCTGAAAGATGAAGATCTTTTGGCAGCATTTCAATCCTTAAAGCTGTTATTGTAATGCCCAGGTAAATTATTTTTTGTACTCTTCTTGCTACACTATTTTTTACAGATATTCTTATTTAATTCTTTTCTCTTTCGATTTCTGAGTAAAATCTGAGTAATTTCACCACTTTTCAGCTCCCTCCCATCTAACTTCGCTTATTCCTTATTATACTCATTTTATCTATTTTTATCTCTCTCTTCAAGTATTCCAAATTACCTGAGACAATAATATTCTCACATTCCATATATCTATTCTCACTGCTTTGTCTTTTTTGTGACAGTTCTGCTTTCCTCAGAGATCTAAACGGGAATCATTTTACCTCAGGAATATTTATCAAAAGAACACATCACCATGGTGTCTGACTTGAAAAATGTAATACAGTAGTATTCTATTGCTTTCTGTATCCTAATGTTGGACTTCCTGTAGAAGTTTCTTATTTCTTTAGAGGCTGTTTCTCACCTCCTGGGGCAAAGGGTTGGCAACCCTAGGTAGGGGTTAGAAACTCCTACCAGCCCTCTGCCCTCAGAAAAGATCCACTTGTAGGGACAGAGTTCTTTTTTCCCAGGAGCTCTTCACTCTCTTCATTCATTAGCCCACTTTATATACCAACCAACTATAATATAAATATATATATATATATATATATATATATATATATATATATATGTGTATACCTAATTGGCATTTCTTAGATTTTCTAGTACTTTTAGAGAGTTTTTTTTTGTAACCTCCAGAACGACTGTTAAGGTATGAGATGAATGAATTGTAGCGTGTGTGAAAAATGCCATGCCTGACCAGGATTCGAAACTGGAACCTTCGGATGAAAGGCCGAGACACTACCACTTGTGCCATGGAGGCCGGCTTTTATAGAGTTGAGACATACCTAAATAGTAATTTTTTTCTACCAGTCATGGTATTTATGATACAAAATGGAAATGTAATAAAGTTATTTTCAAAGGTCTTTTACTTCTGTAAACAATATGAAACTCTGATGCTACACTTTTCAGTTAACTTATAATTATGAAAATTGGCTTTTTAAAAATTCTTTCCATTTGAAATTGTAGTAGTTTGGATGCATATCAGTTAATTTTAACTGTATATACTAACTCATCTCTCATATAATTTTAATTAAATGTAGATTAAAATTTAAAAAGTTTTTATTAGTAAGCAAGTTAAGTATTTTATATATGTAACTATTTGGATTTTGGAAGCTACTAACATTGTTCGTATATAAAAAGTAGCTGAAGTAGAAATTAATTTACTTGCTTGGATATGACATATATCATTTACAGAATCTCATATGATTAATATAACTCTTGAATAATCCATAGATTACTGAACTAATCACTGTTCAGAAATGGGGATCAGTAACGTAATGGGAAACGGGATGGTAATGATTATAAACACACACAAACATACACACGCATCCATACACATGCACGTTTGCTTACACTTATGAATATGTGGCTAGTATATGTATACGAGTCACATATAGTGAAATGTTTACATATTCGTGGGCATATCTAATTAATATATTACAATATATATTACATATTTCATATGTCTTTGTAATCAATTCTTACTGAATAAGTTATATATGTCGAAATTAAAAAAAAAAATAATTGAATTCAAACTGTTCATATTTTATAACAATATATTATTTCTTGTCAAAAAATACAATTTAAATCATAATTCTATTGAAATACTTTTAAAATTAAAAAAAGAAAAAACTAGCTAATTATTCTATATGCTGTTGTTTAAAAAAGATTTATTAAATCATCACATTAAAAATATAAAAATTTTATTCAATTGATTTTGATTTTATATATGAAATCAGAGTTACTTAAGTTACATACTTTTAGATATCTAAAAGTTTTTAGATCAATTTTTGTTTCGTGGGTAGTTTTCAAAGGAAAAAAGATATCAGATATCTTTTAAAACAGTAGATTAAAACAGATTACTAAATAATGTACTTAGGTTTTAGTAAATACCGAGTGCTAGAAAACATTCTTAATAAATATATATGACAAGGTTATATGTAGCTATTGATGAGTTGTAGTAATTTTTGGTTGGCTGTGAAAATTATATATATTTGTATACCAACCATTGTTTACTGGATTCTTCTGCTAAGATTGTTTTTTTTTTTTTTAACTCCGGACCAACCAACATTAGGTATTTCTTCAGAGGATGGAGATGAATGATTTGTAACGTGTGTGAAAATGCCAAGCCTGACCAGGATTTGAACTTGGGAGCTCCAGATGAAAGGCTGAGACGTTACCACTTGATGCACGATTGTTTGTATTTAGTTTTTTGTATGACAACTTTAGCAGAGATATTCTTAACACTATAGTTTTTGTAAATTTTCATTTGAAGCTGATGTTTTAAAATACAATTTAGCATATAAAAACTCTGATATGGACAGAACATGACATCCTTGTAGGCCTATTAAATTACATATACACATTTTTTTTATAATGAAAAGGACATAAAATTTTATTTCATTAATAACTTTTTTGTTATATTATTATTGATTTTTTTTTTTTGTTATATTATTATTGCTATTATTGAATTATTATTTATAGTAAACATTTTTTTACAATCGGAAGTTAATAAGTTATTAATATATCAATAGACTTAATTAAAAAAAAAAAAAAGAAAAGGAGATGAATTCTGATTCGAATCATTCTGTACCCTTGTAAGATCCAAATATTTCATTAATTAAAATTTTATTTTGTTATAACTCTGGAACCAGTGAAAATAAGTACCACTTATGATATATCTTTGAAAAGAGGGCTTATTATTGCAGTTATGAAAAAGTCCAAATGTTTTTGGATTTTGGTTTTTTTTTTTGGACATTTTTGGTTCAGCTGATTGCAATTAAAAGGGGGTGCACAATTAGGTGTTACAACAGTCCTTATCCAAAATTTCAACTTTCTACAGCTAATCGTTTTTGAGTTATGCAAGATATATACTTTTGTACAGACGTCATGCCGAAACTAGTTAAAATGGATTTAGGAATGGTCAAAATGGATATTTCCATTGAAATTTGAAAATCAAAATTTTTCACAATTGTAATACTTTCTTGTACTTAATTATGTGCACTTACTTGTACATAAGTAATTATGTGGATTAACTAAATTCTTATATATTTAATAAAAAATATTTCAGTAAAAAATAGTCCTTATTAATACATTTATTAAGTTACATGTTATATATGTTTTGGTGTAAAGGAATGTAGAAGATTATGTTAGCATGCAAATTAAGTCTCTGTTCTCATATAATGCTTTGCTTTCCAGTTGTTTCTTTTTCATTTTAAATCTACCTGTAGGAAACACAATGTGGATTAGGAATCCCTTCCTAATTCAGAGGTACTAGGTCCTCTTCTGATGTGAAGCTTTGGTTTAGAGTCAGATGATGTGAGTTTGGATTTATTAGGATTTGTGCTACTTCCTAACTTACAACCATTTTGGAGGTGATTAGTAATGTACCACGATATATCACAAGTAATTTAAAAGTACATAAGTAGAAAAGTATGATAGGTTGGAAAGTAAACAAAACATTAAACAAAAAACTCGGTTGTACTTAGTGTTTATATATTGTAAATAAACCAAGTTCACTCAACAAATCGTATAATATTTCTACCACTTCCTGACCTCTTGATATAGTAGCAGCATTGCCTTTTATCAAAAAATGTCTGGCTTCAGACACCTATCAGAGTTTTATATATTATAAAATTCAACTTATCATAAAACTAAAATAAGATTACTAGAATAAAGTAACTAGTCTATTCTTCTAATAAGAATGCATAATATACAAGTATTTCATTATTTTGAAGAAAATTCTGAAGTTAGTCATAAATACCATATTACATCGAATAAAAGACGCACATTTTTAAATGTTTTTATGTATCTGTATTCGTGAGCGTCTTATATTCGATGGAGGGTTTGACGTCTGCTAGATATAACGATACGTAAACACCTGACGTATGCAGTAGACTTGCAATTACTGTGCGGTAACGGTCGATTACGGTTAAATATTAAAAATGTTATACCCGTATTATTTAAAATGTCATCAAAAAGCATATAATGTAATGCTGGTTTTAAATGAAAAGTTATTGTTTATGCTGAAGAGCATGGAAGCTGCGGGACGTAAATTTGACATTAATGAAGTGAATATTCGTCGTTGGAGAAATAATCGCAATGCCTTGTTTTCTTGTAAAGCAACAACCAAATGTTTTAGAGGACCTAAAAAAGGACGATATCCAGAAATAGATGAAGCTGTTTTATAATTTGTGTTGAAGGACGTGCAAAGGGATTACCAGTTGCAAGAGAAAAAATTCAATTCAAAGCACTAGAAAGTGCTAGAAAGTGAAACTAGGGATGGATGGAAACTTTAAAGCAACAAGAGGTTGGTGTTGGCTTATCATTAAGACGTTGAACGTCTATTTGTCAAAAACTTCCTTTTGATTTTGAACAGAAATTATTGAATTTTCAACGTCATGTAATTCAATTGCGAAAGAAATCTATTTACGATTTTAAGCATATCGGTAATGCAGACGATTCTTTGATATGTATTCTTCGACTGTATTCTTTGATATGCCTCGGAATTATACTGTGAATATAAAAGATGAAAAAAAAATCATGAGTGCGGATTATGAAAATCTGTGTGTTACTGTGATGCTGTGTAAAACTGCAGATGGTAACAAATTACCACCATATTTAATATTAAATTGCAAAACAATACCAAAAAATGAGGTTTTTCCAAAAGATGTTGTAGTTCGTGCACCGAAAAATAGATAGATGACAAATGAACTTATGGAAGATTGGGTAAAAATTATTTGTAACAAACATCCAGGTGCTCTAAGTAATCCATCCAGTATTTTAATTCTTGATGCATTTCGTGGGCATTTAACTGACAACATAAAAAGTAATTTAGCTCATAAGAATATTGGTGATTATACCTGGAGGTATGGCTAGCCAATTGCAGCCTCTTGATGTTTCAATTTGTAATATGGTGAAATATTAATAGGTTAGAAAGTAGAAAGAAAATTTTATTTTTATTTAATGTGAATGACCGTAGAAAGACGGATGCGAAAATGCTGAGACAACTGTAACATAAGGGTCGGATGTCCTGCCAAAAATCGCTGACGGGGACGGCTAAGCGCGAGCAAGGTAAAGGAAACGACCCAGCAGATATATAGAAGGCGGCCAGTAAGGTCAGGGGGACTAGACAATAGTAAGCGCGGAACCGCGTTTGTCCGCGTTAGCGGCGGGATCGGCCTTGTAAAGAGACAAAAGCAACATCGAATGGTGTCCCCAAAGTTGCGGGTCAGTAGATTACTTAAATTGTCGCTAACATGTAATCGGTGTTTAGTTACAACAAAAAGAATGTTAAGTAATAAGTACAGTTGTAGTTTTTCTTTGAAACATTTCGGTGATTCTCCTTTGTGCGTGTGGCCGAGACGCGGCACGAGTGTCTGCCACTGCAGATAGTCGCGCCAAAGGACATGGGTTATGATGAATGTTTTTGCAAAGATAAATTTTTTTAAGATAATTTTTGGTTAAGATAAATTCTCGTATAGAAGACATTTGCGGGGGAAAATTTGGTTGTAATCACTTTCTTGAATATGACAACTGGTTAAATGCAATTCAAAAGTTTATGATCTGTTAATTAATTATTGTGAAGAACACTGGTGATGATTGAAATTAACTGCAATGATTTGTGTTGTTTTTCTGATAACTTTGTAACTTTTCGTGTGGCTTGGAAAAACAAGTAACAATATAAAGAAAAGAAACAATATAAACTAACAATATAATAAAAACAGTAACAATAAAAATCACAATCATTGAATTACAATTGTGCAGTAACAATAAAATTAGTAAAAATTTTATTAAGTTAATGTATTTATTATCAATAAAAATATTATATTTGGTGTTATGTTTTTGTTTTTTATTATTTGTTTTATTGATGTATTAAGGGTGTAAATCCTGATTATGATGATAATTATAAATATTTTTTAAAATAAGATAAAATTATTATTTTTTTAATAAGATGTATAAATATATATATATTTTTTTCACCTTCGGAATTACCGTTAAGGTTATACCATCAGAGGATGAAATGAATGAATTGTAGCGTGTGTGAAAAATGCCATGCCTGACCGGGATTCGAACTCGGGACCTCCGGGATGAAAGGCCGAGATGCTACCACTCGCGCCACGGAGGCCGGCAAGTATAAATGTTGGTTATGGTGATAATTATATGTGAAGATAATTTTTCTGTATGTAGGGCAACTGGTATGAACATTTGTTACAATTGTAGGCCAATATTAAATAGCTATTTACAGGAGAATTTTTGGGTAAAAAGTTGTTGATTAGTCCCATGCCCCGTTACACAATTAATAAGCCATTTAAGGATTATTTAAAAAAAGAATATAAGTCCTGGTTGTGGATGGATCCCTTGACACCTTCAGGAAAAATTTAAAAAAGCACTCGCATCAAAACTTGCAGAATGGATATCTAATGCCTGGAACAAAATTTCAAATTCAGTTATGAAAGATTCATTTAAAAAGTGCTGCATCACCAATGTTCTTGATGATTCAGAAGATGATATTTTATGGAAAACAATGAATCAACTAAATCAGAAAGTGAATCTGATGGTTCTTTTGATGATCAAAGTGAATTGACAAAATCAGAAAGTGAAGATGATGGTTCTTTTGATGATCGAAGTGTTTGAATAATAAAATATATTTTTCAGTTCTTTAAGTATATACATTTTTTTATTTATTCTACACTTTGTAATAGTACTTAATTTAGGTATTTTTTTTATTTCTAGCTTTAAATATTTAGGGTCGTCTTATAATCAGTGGCGTCTTAAAATCGGTGTAATACGGTTGTATAAATATAATTTCAATGAACAAAATTAAATGTAAATTAAGAATAAAGATTAACAGGTATTATCTGTAGATCAAAAACTTCATTTAAGATGATGAACTTTCCTTTATGTTTCGTCTTCTTCACAAAGAGTTATGTAAATATTTTGTTTACACATGTTAAAGCCTTCATTATGATTGCAAGAAACATGAAGAAGTACAAGCATTAGAGTTTCAAGAGGAGTTGTTTTTTCAAAGAGGTACAATGTTCAATAAACGACCAATAACTGGTTATGAACAGAGTTAAGATGTTCTTATAGAGATTAATACTGTATGTATTTACTTGAACTTGGCATAATGATGTTCAGCAGTATATTAGGCTCACTGAAAAAAAAACCAATAAGAAAACCACATTAATTAAAATCAAGTTATAAAAAATTTTAATTTTGCATAGTTTAATCAAAATTAATTTGCATAGAAAAAAATAGAATATGGAATTATCTACAGTTTGTAATGAACAAACATATTATAGAACATTTGGCGGGTGTGTTAGTTTAATTAGTATTAAATTTTCAGTGTTTTTGTTGATTACATACAAATATATTATTGAAGACAAAGAGGTGTTCAAATTGCAGAGTAAATGCCTAGGCTTATAATTAATTTTGAATTCTCTCTTAACAGTAATTTTCCTTGTCTTAAAATCTTTTGAGTTGAAAGTAGATTTAATCCCATAGTATATGAATTTGAGAATAATAATCTTGGTGGAATGAACACTAAATGTAATTTTAATAGGTTAATGTAAGTAAATAACATTACATGTTTCTGTGTAATATTTATGAAACCTATTTGTGTTATTGATTTTTTGACAGTACAGATCCAAGACAATAAATTTATAATTTTTTGGGTCACTACAATAAAAATGGAACTGAAGAAAGTAATTGACTATTACTTATTATAGTTATTGTACATTCGATCTGTTTTAAGTAATCAACAGTTAAAAAACAATTGAATGTTTTTGTAAATTATGTTACAAAATTATTGTGGTGTAAAAGAGAAATGATTGGCTTAGGAGATGATTGAGGCCACATAAATTAAAGATTAATTTTGACTATTGAGTAAATATTGTGCACGTTTCATTTCTGCTTTTGTTAACACAATGTCTTTGTTGTGTATTTGTTGTCTTGTCATAAAGTTAGCAAAACTATATAATGATTGGTATGTAAGTATATACAATGTAAATTTTCTCTGGTACACAGCCATGAACCTTGAATTAGTATAATTAAAAAATGCATTCTAAATAAGCCAACAGACTTGTGAAATGATGCAACATGAACATTTCAAGTACATCTGATCTGAAGTTAGATCCCTGACTGGATTTAAAAGAAAAGATTAAAATAATTAAAAGAAAGTATTGCTTCAAATGCATGAGGTGTATTGATGTACACCATTCAAAGAATCTTATTAGTGTGCTCACATATGTGCATGCATGTGCACACACACACACACACACACACACACACACACACACACACACACACACACACCACACACCACACAATATGAACAGTCAATATATCTAACATTAACTTTTAAATATGTAACATTTTGTTAAATTTGCCTAAATTTTCTTTTTTGCGTATCCCATAAGTTTTGCTTTTATCATTTCTTTGCAATTCTAATTAGATTCAGTATAAGATTGATGTAAACAGTATATTATTTAGATCATTGACTGAAGAAATTTTTTGTAGTAAATGCATTGTTTCCCACCAAAGATTTACTCTAATTCTTTTTTTGTTGCACTTGAATCTTTATTATAGCTGTGATGCATGTAATGCTTCTGAGATTCAAATGGCCCTAGTGAAGAGTGGTTTTTGTGTGAGAAAATTGATGTTTAATTCACAGCCAATCCGTGTGATAAATAGAATGGAGGGATAAATATCAGTTAAATTTTACTAGAGTTTTTTTTTGCTAATACGCAGAAGGATATTTAGCTTGGTGAAGAAGACAGTGGGAAATGATTTCACAATTCATTTTCAGTGCTAAGTTTGGCATGGAATACTTACTATTTACGGTAATGGTTGTACCACTTACAGAATCAATTAGTGTGTTAATTTTGTAACAGGTTGCTTAGAATCTTTTTTTTAATGGTACCCTAAGAAACAGTTTATTAAACTTGAAATGATAAATTGTAATTATTTGATATTATAAACTCTGTAACAGGATGTAAGTCAAATTATTGGTTGGCAACTTGTCTCTACTAGTTGAATAGGTCAGTCATTCCTGAGATAGTACCTTTTATTAAATTCTGAAAACTAAAATGCATTAATAATTTGGCCACCAAAAGGAAATCTAATTAAATTATATGTAATAACATTTGAATCTATGTTCTCCATATCAAACAGAGATTGTTACAATAGTTTATTGGCAGTGTTGTTGATACATGCCATTTTAGTAAAATTTCTTATATGTTTATATATAGAATCACTAATATTAGTAATACTTGTACAGGCAGGTATTCCTTTTCAAAAAAAAGTGTTAGTATTTTAAAATAATTTGAACATGAAGAAAAGCCTAAAAGATGGAGTATTAAAAGCAAGGGTCATTAACTGTATGGTGGTTGTTTGCATTGTAATGGTTTGAATGAGTGGTGTGATGACTTAGATGGGGGGGGGGGGGGAATAACAACTCATAAAGTAAAACAAGGAAGCCATTCATGTCAGGATGAAAATGATCCCTGCCATTTCCACCACTATCTTATTCTTTCTCTCTCTTTTTATCCTTTATAAAAAGTTGTGTATGTATGTGTGCGCGCGCGCGCGTGTGTGTGTGTTCGAGTAGATTTTAACTTCAACCCTCTTCTTGAATATCACCACCACCACTAACTCTATTCTTTAAACAAAAAATTCATCTCTGTATTTTTTTTCATTAAAAAAGAGCAGTGATTTCCTTATGGTTATAAAAAGGGAAAAGTAAAAGCAAATATTATGAAGAAAGGTCACTCTAAGCCTCGTTTGTTGAAAACCTCTCTCATCTTAGTGGCATTACATTTATTTTTTTATAAAATGACTTTTATTTTGAAGTTTTGCCTTTCATTATTAAGTCTGTGTTTTTATGTGTAGATGCATGCATGCATTTTAATGTTAAAATAAGGTAAATAAATTCTACATTCAACTTTAAATTTTCTTCATTTCAGTTTCCTTTTTTAAAATTCATATATAAAGGTCATCTAAAATGAAAATAATAAACTAACGGTCAAAAAGTATCATGCATTTTTCGTTCATTTAAATCATTTCAGAGAACTTTCACCACATATTATATAAAATTAATAAAAAATGTTATAAAAAATCAAATTAATAGAAAGTAAACGATTAAAACATTAATTTAATTGACTTGTCGACTTAATTATTAATTTAATTGACTTACACAAAAAAAAAAATTATATGTAGAAGTATATTAAAACACACAAAATAATGTGAAATGTAAAATTACTTGATTATTTCTAAGTCAGAAAACTGACATTAATAAATGATTGCATAAATCTATTTTATTTTAGAAAATAATCTTTTTTTTTTGTTATTTAATGGTAGAAAACCTTTTCTAAAATATTTTATTTACCAAATCCCGAAGACTTGAAGATATGTCCATAAAAACATGATTAAATACTCATTTTGTCTACCATTTTTATGAAATCTATCAGAATTTGCTTTGAATGTAATATAATTCATGTGCATGTTCATGTGTGTACTAACAGAAATACTGCTACTACTTTAAAATACACAAAGAATATTAATGATTCCTTCCACTGTGTCATTTGCTACATTCATGTAAGCACAATTGAATGTAATATTTTATTTATATTTTTTTTTTTTTACTTTACATGTAATGTATGTGTTTTATTCCCTTCGTAGTTGCAAGAAATTATAATATGACTTTATTCCATTTTTTTTCAGTATAATTTCAGGACTGTCGGAAGTTGTTTCAAATATTAATAAAAATAAAGATGGAATTTTTAAAATATGTATTTTATGTTACATTGTATTTAAAATAATGTAGAGGTAGATGTAATGAATAGTTTCAAAACATTATTGAGCATTTTTTTATTTATTTTGAAACTATTTAATAGTTTTAAAACAAAAAATATACTTAATAATTTTAAGACAACAATACAACAAATAATACAATATTATAATATAGCCAACAAAGGTTTTGGCCATAAGACTATGATGTGTTTATAAAAAATAATTTTGTTTGTTTGTAATATGACAAAATGAGACTGTGGTAACTACTGTATTTTGCTGATCTCCATGGCCGTGAGTGGTAGCATCTCGGCCTTTCATCCGGAGGTCCCAGATTCAAATGCCGGTCAGGAATGGCATTTTCACACACTCTACAAATCATTCATTTCCATCCTCTGAAGAAATCTAACAGTGGTTCCGGAGGTTAAAAAAATATAAAAAAAAAAACTACTGTATTTAATGATGTTTATATTTGCATGATGTTTAATGGTGCGATATATTTTTTTTAAACAAGAAATACCAAATAGTAATTAACTATGATAAAAAATCAAATAAAAATTTTAAACTGTGATAAAAATTTGTCAGTGATAACCTCATAAAACTTGCTCTTTATCACTTTAATCTTTTGTTGATGCACAATATGTTTTTACTACAGTTTTTTTTTCAATTGTTTAAACCTTACCTTATATCGATTTAAAATCAGTAAAAATTTTACTGGATATTCATACATGGAGATTAAATCTGTCTTACATATTGCAAGTGTGAATAAATTAATGAAAGACTTTTACTAATATTTGATAAATCACCTTTGTTTACAATATATAGTATTTTTGTTTAACCTCCAAAACAATTAAGTATATCTTGAGAGGATGAGATGAATGAAGTGTAGCATGTGTGAAAAATGCCATGCCTGACCGGGATTCGAACCCAGGACCTCCGGATGAAAAGCCGAGACGCTACCACTCCACCACAGAGGTGGCAATATTATATAGTATTGAGATGCTTTAGTAAATGTTAGCGCAATAACCAACAAATAGCCGTGCGAGGATAATTTGAAATAGGTAATAAAAAAATAAAATGCTCTAGTATGAAAAAGATTGAATAATGTGGTTTAAAATTATAAAACAGAGACTTAACAACAATAATTAATTTAAATTTTGAATAAACAGCAATTACATTATTAATGAAATAAAATGAACAATTATAAATATATCAAGTAATAAACCCAGTAAAACACTAGTAAAGTAAAATTGACTATTTTGAGTAAAAAGATATAAAAAAATAAATATTACAGTATTGCTGAATACATTATCATTAGTTACTTGTTATTACTGATAATAAAGCATAAATTTAAATTATAGTCTAAAGAAAAATTGTTTTAATCTGTTTCTAATTCACAAAATGCAAGAAAAGTTAATGCAAATAATATACTTTACAATAACAATTGCATAAAATCGATTAGAGAGTTTATATTAACAATGTAAAACATAAATTTACAGTTAACTTACTTAATATGTAACACTACTAATGTAATTTTTTTTTTTTTTTTTTTTTTTGTCTTCAGTCATTTGACTGGTTTGATGCAGCTCTCCAAGATTCCCTATCCAGTG
>JAAAKQ030499548.1:0-20568 GCA_010016005.3 Zanna intricata | reverse complement strand
GACCTGAGATTGTACAAGACTACACATCATCCTCTGAAGTAATACCTTACGGTAGTTCCGGAGGCTAAACAGATAAATAGAAATTCTCTGTACCATGCTGCTATGCCATTATGATTGTTTCAGTTTGTTGTAATATTATTTTACTAATATTAAAATAGTTCAGTCTTGTGTAAAATCACGTCCTTTCGAATTTGGCGGAAAATTATGGAACCTCCTAGAAGTAGTAAGATTGAATCCTTGTTTGTATTAATATTTTTACAGAAGAATGAATGTTTTGTTTGGCAATTTGCATCGACAAAGTTTAGTTTTATAATTAATGTAATTATTTATTTTGTTTAGAATCAATTGTATTTATAAATAGAGTGGAAATTAGTAATAGAAGCAAATAAAAATTTTCTGGCGTTTTTTAGAAGTACAACAGACAGTATATAAACAGATGATTGGCTCAGTACGTATCGCATAGTTAGTTCCGATGGTGACACTGCTGTTGTAACTGCGTCAAAGTGTAAATTGTTTCATTAGATTTTGTTAAGTGTAACAAAAGTTTGTTTTTGGGTTAAATAAATTATTGTGAGGAAGTCTGATATCTGTTGGTTATTTACGAATCATTCTCTCATTACAAGTTGCTGGCAGTATGTCTGATTTGATGACAAGAATACTCATGTTGATAGAAACCAAAACGATAAGTTTGCAGCAATCAGGGACATCTGGGAAATCTTTAATAAAAAAAAAATTTATACTTATGAATCAAGGTAGTTATGCTAAATGATTCTAAAACTTTCTGTATGTTAAATGCAATTCCATATGCTGGCAATGTTGAGAGGAGAAAGTGTTCCAGCAAATTATATAAAATGATTTATTTGTCAAAACTACTTCATGGGAAATAGAGGAATATTACTGCAGACAACTGGTTATCAACAATACCATTGTTTGAGACCATGCTCCATGAATATAAATCAGGCTTGGGATATTAAAAAACGAAAAAAAAGCAGATACACCACTATCATAATTGGTTGGAAAAACAGTTAATGAAAATAAGTTTATTTTTGACAAAAAATGTCGTGTCCTAACCAAAAGGAAAAAGAAAATTCAAACACCTCAAAAAAAGAAAATTGTTTTTGTGTTGTCAATTATGTATGACACATTTTTAGTCAACAATGATACATGAAAACTTAATATTGGATTATAACAAAACCAAAGGTGGCATTGACAACTCTGACCAACTATTTAATAACTATACAACACAGCTCAAGCAACAAGATAGCCAAAGAGAATATTTTTTTTTTAGAATGCTTGACCGATCTGCTGTAAATGAAATGGTATTATTTACATTAGCAAATGCTGACAAGAAAATTCCTTGCCAACTTGTATGGGGCTGATGGAATCATTTTTGAAAACTTGGCTTGCCAAAACAACTGTACAAAGATTTTTGTGAATTATGCTTCATGATATGTTAGATGTTAATTCAAGACTAGAGCAAAGACCAACAGAACCTCCTCTAAAAAAGCAGAGATGTTATTTCTGTCCAAGGAACAGATATAGGAAGACAAAGTCGGTGTGCGGTTCTTGTAAAGGGCAATACTGTATTTGAAAGTTGCAAAAAAATTATAATAACCTAAAACTTTGTCTATTTTTGATGTTTTCTTATAAAATATTTTTTTTTATTGTAGATGCTTGAGTTTTGTTTTCACAATATTAGTAAAAATATATATATATATATACATACACACAGTGCTTCTCAAATGTATAAGGACAGCCCTCCCGCTAAATTAGTTTGTTTCAACATGGCCTGACACTTGATAATCTGTAATGTAATGCATGTGGTAGAAGTACAGGGAAAAAGAATTTTTTTGGTATTTTTTTTTTCCAATGAAAATTAATGGTTTTTTAAATAGAAGAGCATACTACTTGAAAATGACTTGACTTAAAATCTTGAAATTTTGCACAAAGTTTTATTTTTTATTGTGAGTTTTGTGAACTATAAACAAAAAATGAAAAATAATTCAGCAAATGAGGTTATTTAAAAAAGTAAAAAAAAGGCGATTAAAATCTGGTTTTTTGTCATTTTACGTGATGAATTTTGTTTTTCAAAATTGGAGGAAATTTATGGAGGTCAAGTTGGTAGTATTGGCTTCTAAAATTATCTCATCTGTGTTTTGTAGTTTGCATGTGTTAATTTTCTTTGAGAATTTGAAAAGTGCAATTTAACTGTTGAAAAGTGATTGTTCTTCATTTATTAAACATGCCTTGTCGTAGCGTTAGTGAAAGTGTTAAATGGCAAAAGTGGCTGTACATCTTTTTTTGAATGAGGAGCACTCAGAGGTTGCCCAGCAGATATGATTATTGAGGAAATCACTGAAAAGATCTATGATGCGATTCTTGTTGATCACTGAATGGAAGTGTACAAAATAGCAGAGGCTGTATTGTACAGAATGGCAATAAATATTTTACATGATAAGTTAAGAATGAGAACTGTGTCAGCCCAATAGGTGCTGCGATTGCTCACTTTGGATAAGTGGATACGTCTGTCAACTTTGAAGCAGTGTTTGGACAGACCTCTTTAAGCAAAATCCACAGCGAGTTTTTATATAGTCTTCACCGATGAAGCCTAGATCCGTTATGCTCCAAAGAAGGCCAAAACTATGTTGTTGGCCGGAAAGTTCATGGCTACAATTTTTTTGGGATGCAAAGGGAATAATCCTCAGACTTTCTGGAAAAAGGAAGCACAATCACAGGGCAGTACTAGAGTGAATTATTGGATGAATTTAACAAGAAACTGAAACAAGACACGGCTCCACTTGGCAAAGAAAAATGTGCTTTTTCATTATGACAACGCACAAACTCACTCATCCAGAATCACTGCATGAATTGCATTATAAACTGCTGTTGCTGCATCTACCATACTTTTGTATCACCTGGCTGTTCAACATGAAAATGTGGCTCGCCAAAAAAAGATTTGGCTCAACGAAGAGATCATAGTTGAGACAGAAGACTACATTGAAGAGTTTGACAAATTGTATTTTTTAGAGTTACAAAAAAATGACAGGGATGTTGGGATAAGTTTATCCTCATAAAAGTAGATTACATTGAAAAATAAAAAATTATTTCTGAAAATCTTGCTTTTTCATTTAACAAGGGTACTGTTATTGATCCACCCTCATAGATTCTATTAGTAGGATTACTACAGTAGCCCAATAGTCCTGTAACATAAGCCATGAAGATATCAACTGTTTTGTTACATAGTAGTTTTGAAATAGTTATCAATGGACATAATACAGTAATAGTATAAGATAATCCTATAAAAAATAGTTTCATCAATTCACATTATTTAACAATAACACAAAACTGAGCATATAAAATCATGAAATATTTTTTGAAATAAGAAAATACATGAAAAAAATAAATATTGTACTAAATTTCATACATTGTTAGGATGAAAAATAGATTGAGGCCTACGTAATAGACAAATTAGCATAATTTAAAAGTGAATCTTAAAAAAAAACAAATCATCCAAAACAAGATTAAAATAATGCTAGTAAAATTCATCTTTTATTATGACAAAATTTTTTCTGTCTTACCCACACTGAAATATTCGAAAACAGGGGTTATCCCATTCTGTGGAACCCCACATCATCATGTCCTTGCTACTGGCCTGAACTGCCAGAACAACAATAACAAGCTACAATTGTTCTGCTTTAGTGCACTATACTCAGATTTGACACATAAGAAATAGTTCAAATCTGCTTTCATCTAAGAAGATAACATGCCTCCAAGACTCCTTTAACCAACCCAAAGTGAGCCTTACAACAAATTTTGCAGTTGTTTTTTGCTAGATCATTTAACAAGGGTTTGCAATGTGCATAAAAAGAGCTTGAACCTACTACTTGAAGCTTTGAAGAAACAAATATTGTGATCTTTATCATCTTTCTTCATAACAGACAATAAATCACAACTTGCATTTTGGTTTTTATGATTCAAAATTAAAACCTTTCAATCCTGACAAGTGAGGTTTTGCATGGTTTGACACTTCATTTCATAGCTGTAGGTCTGGCCATTTGAGGAAAAAAATTTTACTCAGAAAAACGGAGTTTTAACTCTGTTTTAAAAACATTCTACCTCCAAAAAAATATACTTGGAGTAGATAAATGTTAACTGAAAACCTGTTAATTAGATACCAAATAACAACATGTAAAAACGTTGACTGAAATGCAGTTAGTTTAGGGACAAAAGTAGATTTGAAAAAATGTATGCTGCCTTTTACTAAATTTTCTGGCAACACTATAGTTTCAAATTTGAGATTTTATGTTTTTATAACTTTTCAGTTAGTTGAGATATCTTGCAGTGTATGTAAAATATGAAACTTCTATGCAGATTCATTTGATTTTTGTTTAAACTTTATATTTTTGAAAACAAAATAATTACTTTAGTTTCTGGAAACTTAAAAGAAAATATATATATATATAAAATGATCTCTTGAAAAAATGTGAAAAAAAAAAAAATCTTAAAAATGAAAAAAACTACCTTGGCTCATTCCACAACAATTCAATGAAAATAAATGCACTTCTCAGATTTATGTCCAGTAATTCAGATAACATTTACAGGTTTGTCTCCATCCATGAAGTGATGCAAACAATTTTTTTTTCAAGATTTTTCAGACACTCAACTTTTTTGTGTAGGACCCTGTAAACAATTGCGAAACGCAAGGTTTGGGTAATCACAAAAGAATAAATATCTCGGCTCATTTTGACGTAATTTTAAACCTCTTGGAATGGGCTTCTATAGATGTCACTTTGCAAGGTGTTTTCAAGTTTAATTAAAAATTATTTGACATCAAATATATCCAAAAGTGTGCATTTTTCTTTAAATTGAAAAAAAAATGTTTGCTTCCTGTGTTGTACATGTGGTAAACATTTCATAATGGAATTGCAATTAGATCATGTTAAAAAATTTTGTAATCATTAGGTACAGCAGAATATTCAAATTCTTCCACCAAAGTATCAATTGTTGATTGAGATTCAATCAATGAGAACCCTACACCCCCCCTTTCATTCTGGGTCACTTGAGACAGAATATTATATGTATTTCATCCTGTTGAGATAAGTAATGTTCAGTCTGGATCATTCCTTTGAACAGAAGGTTCGCAGTGTACTCCCCAAGATGATTGATCAGATCTATAAAGTAATGCAAAAAAATACCTTTTTCAGATTTTTTAGTCACTTTTTGTTAACTGAGGTTGCTTTTCTCCACAGATTTGGAGTTTTATGACTAATTCATCACAACACTGTGACCAGCACGGAACCACCAACTTCTATAGCTTCAAGTAAAATGTACTGTTGCAATCCATTTCAAAAGTCAAGTCATAATTCCTCTATGAAAAACCTGAGAGTTTAAGCAAGAACTTGGTGCAAATATTTACTTTTCTTAAACAAGGTTATAAAATTTGTGATACATGCTGCAAACAGTTAAAAGCATCTGCAAAAAATAATGCTGAAGAATCTACTTCTGATGAAGAATTTCAACATCCTTTGTGTTCCCCAGAAAAAGATAAAGCTGTAAATGCTCTGAATAGTTTGTTTTAAATGAATCACCTGTTCAGAAAAAAACACTATGTGGGAGAAAACATCCTCAGGAAATGCTTAAAAAAGCAACAGTAGTGTTCAAAAGCAAATATAATAGTGTTCAGGCTGCCAATATTGACAACACTCCGTGAAATCTGGACTTTAAAAGACATTAAAAATGAATTTGGAGTATCAAACTACACTGCAAAGAAAGCTAAAAGCCTGGTTAAAGAAAAGTGTCCTGTCATGTCCTTATCCTAAATCTGATAGAAATTTAGATTTTGAAACAGCAAAAAAAGTAACTGATCTGTACGAGAGAGAGGAAATAAGTCATATGATTCATAGAAAAAAAATTTATTTCTCTGAGATAAATGGAAGACAAGAACATGTTCAGAAAAAATTAATTCTACTAATCTCCATGAAGCTTTTGCATTGTTTAAACAAGTGTACACTGTGTAATTCTTCTGTAAATATCTTTAGAAGCTTTATGAACTACAGTGAAGTGGTGCGACTATTTACAAGTTCATTAGTTTATTTCACCAATATCACATTGCAATCCCATTATGAAATGTTTACATGTACAAAATATTAGGAAGCAAAAGATATATTTTTCCAAAATACACTTTTAGATACATTCAAGGTTAAATAAATTTGAACTATTAATATCACAAAATCTTGCCAAGTGATGTATCACATGAAAACCCATTCAAAGAGTTTTAAACTGTCACCAAATTGAGATCTCTACTTTTTTACTTTTTTTTTTTACCTCCGGAATCACTGTTAAGGTATATCATTAGAGGATGAGATGAATGAATTGTAGCGTGTGTGAAAAATGCCATGCCTGACCAGGATTTGAACCCAGGACCTCCGGGATGAAAGGCCGAAACGCTACCAATTGCGCCATGGAGGCTGGCATCTCTAGCTCTTATAGGGGCTGAGAAAATTAATTTTTTGTATTAACTGAATAATGGTTTTTGCAATTTTTTCACTTTTTTACAGGGCCCTAAAAAAAAATCAAAGGCTGAAAATAATATTTTTATGTATCACTTCACAGACATGATCAATCCTGTGAATTTTGTTGAAACTGGTGATGGTAAAGTTGCGAGACTTGTTGATTTGACATGGAATGATCCCTTTGGGTGGCCTGAAAAGATTGATGCAATCCTTATACTATTATTTAATAATAATAATACTTCCTTTTCTATTTTTCACTATTACCAAAAGTATAATATAAAATAATATTAAGCTGTTCAATATACCTGCATACAATGAATTGAAAGTCCTGGTCCAGTATACAATTTTTTATGGCATATATGACACTTAAAGTGTTTTGCCTTTTGATGTTGTATCAAGATCTTTTCATCTTCAAATTCTCTGTTACAATACCTGAGATTTTTGTTAAGAAAAACAAAAATTACATATTAATATTTCTAAAAATTAAATTATAAATACGTTAATGAGGAAGAAAATTTAGAAAGAACTTGTATGTATGTACCAATGTTGTAATTAACCACACATCTCTGGTATGGTTGGCCTTGGTTTACAAGACACCTCACATGCATGTTGCCAAATCTTGAGACTTCTGGAAAATTCATAACTATTCCACATAAATTTATTAATAGTTCAATAAACCATTCAATATTATATTGATCTCTTTACTTCAGACCAAAAACTAATGGCAATAAATTTAAACTTCAGAGAAACTTTCTGGAAAACATGAAATTATATTGCAAAATTCAAATAACAAATTAAAATTAGTCCTTGGTAAAGTAATTTGAAATCATAAAAAAATAATTTGAAAAATTCACCCTTTAGTATATTAGATTAGATTAGATTCTCTTTTAAAATGTGTAACTATAAATTTAGGAAAATAAATAGTATTGAACATACTTTATTAGTTTAGATGGTTCTAGCATGCCATTCAAAATTCAGTTAGGGGTCAATCCATATTCAAATCAATCAATGTAATTGGTAGCGATTGCTGTAAAATTTTTTTTTTTTTTACCCAAGTTTGTACTACAATCAAGAGAGTTAAAAAGAGGTATTTATTAATTTTTTTCAGCAACTTTTATATTTGTGCATCATCAGCCTAGGTTTCTGTTAAATGCTGTAGCTTCTTGGTTTTTTAACATATTCAGTTCAAACAAAAACCATCTTAAGGAGCATAAATGTATATTTTCTGTCCAGTATATATTTAGGTCTATTTAACTGTAAATAAACAAAAAGAAATTGGTAAATGTTAAAGTTTTCAAACTAAAAACCTCTTCTCTTTTAAATTTAAACTGTTAAATAAAACCAAGATTCATCTTCAATTTTTTTTCAGGATATAGTCTATATATTATACTACTTCCCTAAAAAGTTTTAAGCCTTAAGAGTTACATCCTTTTTTTGGGTCTTCAAATTTTGTAATTTTTCTAAAATCGGATATTTTCAATTTGAAATGATCTCAGAAGGGACACAATTAAAAAAAAAACAAAAACTTTCAGTTAAAATTCTTTCATTAGGTTGTAGTTAAGTGTTTAAAATTTCATTACTGAAACTATATTTCCCCTTACCAACAATTCTTTTATGATATATTTATTATCCAAACACTTTCAATCATTACTCTATCTTGAAGGATTATTTAAAACTATGAATTTGCACCCATGCTTATAGTGTTATAAGTATGATTATAATTATTAAAATGAAAGTAAAATTGTTATTTTCATAACAGTCTGTCTTCATTAATTAAAATAGTTATATGTTAAGTAAAATGAAACTTCACGTCAGTAGGTTACGACTAAGATTCTAGTAGATTATGACCATTATTAAAGTTAACAGTCATAAACATCCTACTGACATGACGTTTTATTTTACTTAAAATATAACTTAATTTTAATTACTGAAGACTGTTAAGTTACTACTACTTAAGAGTAGTTATTACTACTGTTAAGAAAATAACAATTTTAATTATAACCATAAATATAACACTACATGCACAGATACAAATTCATAGTTTTAAATAATCCCTGAAGATGAAGTAATGACTCTGAAAGCGCTTTGATAATACATCATAAAATAATTGTTTGGTAAGTGAAAATATATTGTTTATAAAATTACATTAATGCCAATGGTACCAATGATCAGGAAATTAAATTTCTTTCTCTCTCTCACACCTGAGTGCATTAGCAGCGATGGAGAGTCTACAAGTTCATTGTATTGATTAATTAGCTATACAGCATCCTAGTAGCTGCATTCAGGTCTGAACTTGTAAGACTCCTCACCACTGCCAATGCATTCAAGTCTGGACAAGTAGACTTCCCACCACACAATTAGGGTAAAGACCATGGTTCTGGGCATCTTAAGGATTTACAGCTGCTTTTATCTTTATTGTGCAATCGACTATTGTGGAGTTATTTTGTGAAATATTAATGTTTTGTTTTCTAGGTTATGTGATATTTTTTGTTATTATGGAGTGCCTTGTAAGATTATTAACGGGCAAGTTGTCATATATCTAATTATCAACCTTTTTCTAAGGAAATATATAAATTAAGTTATTTGAAGGAGAGTGAATAATTATTATTGGAACTTTGAGTATAAAGTGAACTAAAAACTATTTGTAACTATCATAAAATTAAGTACCATCATATATTTGGAAGAAACTAGTGATCCTCTAAATATTCACAAAAGGTCTGTAAGAGAAGAGAAATATTTCTTCAACATTTACAAAAAAAAGCAAAATATTCCTGTTAATTAAATCCGAGTAAATCACTTTGTCCTACATGTAATAAAAAAAAATTTGGTGTAATTATAGAAGAAAAGGCAAATGACATCGACATAGATTACCAACCAGAAACACACATTGAAAAATCCTTCACTGGTGAAGGCAGTAGTTTAATGTAGCAAATACAGTTCCCCCTCTGCATCCAAAACAATAAAACTGAGTAAAAAAAATAAAGGTTTGTCAAATAAATACAAGAAACTGATTGAATAGTTAAAAGAAAAATGTAAATTAGCTAAAAGAGAAAAAAAAAGGATCTTAATCTAAACAAAGGATATGTGAAGAATTTAATGTAGCACAATGTCAAGTGTGGTTATCACGGAAGAAAAAAGGAATGTGTATTGTTGGGTCACAAAGTTTACAAACAAAAAAACTAATATTGTGTTCTTTGAATGAATTATTTGTTTTAAATAAAAATACCCTGATCATAAAATTGGTAAGTCAGCTTTTTGCTCCTTAAGGCTTGAGTGGTGTACCACCTGATCCAGGTTAGCTGGTACACACAAGCTTATGTATATCTACCACCAAAATAGTAAACGTATGCTTGCAGGGGCAAAAATGAATACAGATTACAAAAACCTAATTTACTGATCTGCGACTCTCAGAATAGTGAGTATATGCTTGAAAATTGTCAGTTTTGTCCAAAAAAGAATTTCTTCTTCAGTTTTTAAGGGATGACATTACTTTTATGTGTGTGTTAGTACCGATCATGGTGAACTAATAACACTGATTATGCCTATTGATTTTTTTTTTTGAGGACTTAACTGAAAAGCTGTTAACATTAAAGAAACATTTCATTTTAAAAGCACAGTCAAAATACTTAAAGAATTCAAGAAAGATGTTAATATAATGTTATGTGGTTTCTCAGAAAACTTTAAATTAGTCCTACAAGACAAAACTCTTCACTTTATAATGAAGTTTTCATTGGTTCAATTCACAAGCAACATTACATCCCTATGCATTTTACAACAGAAAAAAAGATGAAGACATTTAGTAAAACAGCTTATGTGTTATAAGTGACAACTTTGTGCACAACACAGTTACTGTATACACTTTTCAAAAATAATTCATTGAAGAAGTTAAGAAAAAAAATGTTAAAAAAAATAACAGTGATGAAGCCAGCAGTCAATAAAAAAAAAAAAACATTGGTAACATTTACCACCAAAAGACTGAATTTATTCTAGAAACAGTGAAAACTTTTTTGCTTCCTCACACAGCAAGAACGCTCATGATGGAATCTGTGGCTCCAAAAAAAAGAGCTGTGACCAAGGCTAACTAGCAGTAACCATACAGCAATCAAATTTTAACAGCTGAAGATATGTACAGATAATGTAACAAGCATAAATTTTTCTATGTAACCTCAGAAGAAATTCAACCGAACAGCATAAAATTGCAGAAAAGGTTTGATAGTTTCATACGAATATCAAATACAAGATCATATCATAGATTTGTACCTTTAAGTCAAACACAGATCAATGTTATATGTACTCAAAATCAGAAAAATTTACTGACAGCAGCACTCCAGTGCATCTTCATTTTAAAAATGATTTAGTAGCATGCATTTATGATAATAAATGGTGGATCAGGAAAGTTATGGAAACAGTGGAGGAAAACAATGACCTCTTTATTCACTTCTATCTGCATGGTCCAAGAACCTCTTTCCAAGCCTCTAAAAATGACAAAGAGTGGGTTCCAATTGGTAAGGTACTATGGAAACTTACGCCAACAGAATTCAAAATTGTAACAGATTGTAGTTTCAACACAAATGAAAAACTGTATAAAAATTAGCCAACTTTTTATAATGAATTTTTAAGAGCAGCTATGACCGACAATATATAACACACAGTGTCTTCTTTTGTTAAGATTGTAAACAGCAAAAATGTAACTTTTTTTTAGATTTTTACTACAGCAATTATAATATCTGTACTTAATAGTGCTTCCTGTAATTTTAGGTATATTTAAAAAGTTATAACTAAAAACTAATAAGTCTCAGTGATGAAATTTTAAACATTTTAATTAGAACCTAATGAAAGAATATTTCCTGAAAATTTTGGATTTTTAAATGTGTTCCTTTTGAGATATTTCAGATTGAAAATTAACAGATTTTGGAAAAATTATAATATTTGAAGTCCCATTGAAAAAAGGATGCAACTCTAAGGCCTGAAATTTTTAGGGGGTAGTATACTACAAAAACTACATCCAGAAAAAAAAAAATTACTGTCTCAAAAAGAGAAGGTTTTTGGTTTGAGAACATTAACATTTACCAATTTTTTTGTCTATTTACTTACAGTTGAATGGGCTTAAATATATACTGGACAAAAAATAAATTTTATGCTCTTAACAGGTTTTTGTTTGAACTGAATATGTTTAAAAACCAAGAAGCTGCAGCATTTAACACAAACCTCGTAAAATGAAAAATAGGTGGACGCACCAATACAAAATGGCCGCTCAAAAAAAAAAAAACCCCAAAAATCTAAAAAAATTAATACAGTTTTCAACTCTTCGAGTACAGTACAAACTAAGGTAAAAAAAAAAAAAAATTTGTCAGCCACTATCATTGGTTGATCTGATATGGATTGACTCTTAGCAATTATAAAACATGACTTTGATATAAAAAATTATTTTTCATGTCTTCAAATATGTTCTTAGCAATATAACAAATTATATCATTAAATTAAAAAATGTCACATGCTAATTTTATTTTAACTCTTATATTTACATAAACAGACGTACTTATATCAGTTAAAGTGTGAAATTGAGGCCATTCCATATTATGTAATCATAAGGAAAAGGAGGTTAAACAAATGCTTAAGACAAAACAGACGAAAAAAGTATGTTACAAATAAATATTTAATGTATACCCTAATAATATAAATTTTTAATTTTAGAATGTTCTAGGTGGACCACAGTTGTTTCACATCCATTCGGTTCTTGTATTGTTCTAGAATTTTTTTGAAACATTTCAAAAATAATGTAGCAGAATTTAGTAGAATATCAAACCTCCTCATATCTAAACAAGGATTTCTATGTTAATTTGGAACCAATTTTATTTTCCTCCTGATACAAGAAAATCTTAGTAAAGTTTTCTCTTACTCTTCTTATTAAATTTCTATACTTATAAAAATAATAACGTATCTATTTTAAGTGATGTATTATTGAAAGTTATGTACTATTGAATTAGTGATATATGCTCATGAATTTTTATTTTGTATAATTTGTAAATTTATGTCTCAATATAATTAGAATATATTAATGAGAAAGTTTTAAACTACAGTGAAATAACGATACTCTTCTATTTTCTCTAAGTCTTTTCCTTTTTCCTTGAAAATGAATGGTTTTTAATCGGTTCCAAGGATGCTAACCAAATATTAAAAACAGATTAGACTGGAGATTTCTGAATCAATTTCAGCAAGAAGATAATTTGTTGAGGCAGATCTGCCAGTTTTTTAAGTTTATTAGTAGGGGGAACTTTAAAAAAATGTGATTTTTATCCCAAAATTCAACATTCCACAACCAAACAAAGTAAAAGAAGAAACTGGTCTGTTAACCTAATTTCTTGATCACAGATATTAAGACAATAAAAAAAGAAAAGAATAATAGATATAATTTAGAGTTTCGTTTTCTTTTTTTCAGCAGTATTTATTAGAGTTTCTATAATTTGCATAATGAAGAATGTGATTTGGAAACTTCCCAAACAATTTGTTTGGAAACTTAAGCATTCTAAAAAACTTAATTTTACACATTTGACTAAAATTTAACAATTTCTTGCTAAAAATTCTTAAATTTTCAGCTGTAATATAAAACAAAACAATTCTAGACATCATGATTCCCATAGTAAAAATAGTTCTTGATTTTGAATAAATACTCCAAACTGAATTTGTTTTTTTTATTTCTTTTTTGGGTTCTTTTAATCTTTAAAAAAAACTTAATGGTTAATTTATGATAATTAATGGTTATAAAAAATTTTATATTTTTTTTAAGAGTCAGCTTATAAATAAGGCATTGCACAGTTTTTTTTTTACAAACAATATATAACCGATTTTTTCTAACCATCTCCAAAAAATGTCTGATCCTCAAAGAGTTAAATATGTTTGTAACAAAATAAGTTCGAATGAAACCCTCTATTCTCTTTAGGCTAACTCTTTTAATATAAGTAACAAAAACAATTCATTCCTTTAATAATAAACAAAAAAATTAAATATTTAATTTTAATTAAATAAAATAATTATTTTATCAACAACCATGTTTTAAAGTTGCCTATAGCTAAATCAATCTAAACAATCCAGCTTATTCCTCTGACATATGTCTGACGAAGATGATGCCTATAAAAAAACAAGTTAATTAAAATTATTTATTTTTGTTGGAAAATTGTACTACACACATCTCATCAAATTTCTTTTTAAGCTTCAATGAAAACAAAACAGCTAGAGGGCTATTTACTTGGTCTATCTAAATTTTGCACTAACCACAAATTAGACCTACTTTACATATGAATTTCAGAATAATTCTGGAGAAGTTTAAATAAATATTGTATTAAAATACATTAATAACATCAATATGAGAAATAAATCATTAAAACCAATAGATTACAAAAATAAACCTCAAGGACAATTAACTGTGAGGGTTAAGATTTTTGCTTAAGAACAAAAAATTAAGCATCAAACTAAAATGAAAACAGAATAAATCAATTTTAATAAAATAAATTAACTCTTCTCTCAACTAAGTTAACTCATCTCTTGAAGTTGAAATACGTTTAGGAATTTTGTAAATGTTTTGTCATTAAATTTATAACTAACAATCGACATTTCTAAAAATAGAAAATCGTTTAGACTACATCTTATAACTACTGTTTAATTTTTAATCAGTGGAGAAAGAGCTCAATTAGAAAATAAGTATACAAGCAAAATAATAAATATTCGATGAATAGCTGAAAAAAATTTTAATCTAGCCTATGTGGAAGGATACCAGCACCAAGGTTTCGATAACTTCTTCTTCTTACGGCCCATTTGTTAAAGTAGTTAGTAGCAAAATCTACTGTAAAAAAATTAACGAAAATAATTTTGCTGCCAAATTAATATAAATTTACAAGCGTAAAATGCCACAAACTCGTAGTTAAGTCGGTCAACTTCACACTCCAAACAAACAGGCAATAGCAAGACAATACCAACTATCCACAAAAACGAACGTAATTACATCCCATGACTCAACGTCCGGACATCTATCATGGCTTATTGATTTCGTTTCCATTACGTATAACTTAACTGTAAAAAACTGACTTAGTCGTTCGTATTTCGTTGATCACATAAAAAAACAGATTTAAAAATTAATATTGTTAGAAGTTTAAGTATATTATTTTATGTAATTCAATATACTTCAAATTATCGACGAATTATACAAACAAAATACGGTAAGGATTTTTGGCTTTGTCTAACACAAAATTATAATAGTGAGCATCCACTTTTAACAGTGGATATTATTCATGCACATTTTTATTTTATTTTATCTGAATTTCATAAGTAGGTGAATCCAGGTAAGCAGTGACAAGCAGGAAATTTGAATTGTGTTTCGGAAAGAAAAACAAATTTCCCTCCCTAAAATGCTTCTTCTTATTAAAATACTAAAAGATAAGAATAAATTCAATATATTCTAATATTTCTTATTAAAAAAGAAAAATAATTCTACCTGACAATTAAGAAACAACATTGATTCCTGTGAGTTGGCTGCACAAAGGCAAATGAATGCTTTCAAAATATAAATATTAGCGGATTAAATAACATTATTATAAATTAAACATAAAACTAAAATAAAAAACTGAATGATATTAACAGTTTGTTGAAGACGACTGTGAAGAATAAAAACTTACTAAACAATTTTATTATTTCAAAAGGTAAAAAATAAATAAATTTTTTAATAATTTTATGGCCTATTAAAAATTAAGTAGGCTAATCATTACCTTTTTCATTTCAGGACTAAGGTATTGATAGTTGTAAAGCTAATTAGGTCAGAAATATATATTTTTTCAATTGTTGATAGTTACTAATATTTAACGATTATAACTAATTATGCAAGTTAGTCAGATTTATTATGAATTTTTTTGTAACTATATTTTTTCAACTTATTTTGCAATCTTAAGTAAAAGAGTATTTAATTTTAAGGCTATTGCAAGTATTAAGTGATTAATTCTTAAATAATTTATTCAATCTGTGTTTTATTGATCAAATTTAGTGTGTTAATATAATTAAGTTGTTAAAGCATCTTGTATATCTTTTTTCAACAATGACTAAATGTGCTTCCAGTCCACAGAATGTATTATAATGTGTAATCCCTGCCGTGACTGTATATGACTGGGTTGTTGTGTGTACTCTATGCATGACAGTTGCAGTTGAGTTAATGATTGGTTTAAGGGACATATCTTGTTTGGGGAATTTGAGTTGTGTAGGTGAAAGAAAATAGGTTGTGTACTTGTTTAAGGTCACATTTGTTTTGTGTTAACATTTCTGTTAGGTTTTGTTCAATTTTGGCTTTCAAGTGCAACCAGGTTTAATCTTGATTGTTGTTCCTGTTAATATGAATGTCTCTTTGATTTTGTCATGTAGTATGTTGTAATACTGAATTATTTTTAAATTATTTTTTAAATTTTGAAAAGATTCTTCCTTGTCTGCATTGATATGTTAGCTTTTCTTGAGGGTACTCTGATTTTTTGGCTGGGACTCATAGCAGGATCCTGTAACTAGCTACTTTGAGAGCCGGAGAATTGGTTCTGGTTACCTCCATTCGTCATATCAAATCGCATACTGGTCACTTTCATGACCATGTGTGTGTTAATTTGGTAATGAAAATTTTAGATTAAGTTAAGATACACTTAAGATAAACAGCACATGATTAACATTTACATTCATATATAGAATCCTCGTTCCTTTGATGTAATATCTAACAGTGGTTCTGGGGGATGAAGAGGAAACTAGTAAAGCTGTAAACAAATGCCTACAATATTAATACAATAACTCTGATTTTTCATTCATTATATTTGTGAAGTTGTGTGTTATTGCTAGGTGGTAAATAACATTTTGGTTGTTTAAAATCTGGTCATGGCCAACAGATTTTCAATATCAAGGGCAAACTTTTTTATGAACACTATGTTGAAAGTTTTTGTAGTAGAGGTTGAGTTCTTGTTTAAACAACTAAAACCCATTGATTTAATTAATCTTTGCGAGTAATGTAATTTAGCACACAAGGGTGTATCGATTTGTGTGAGGATATTCTTGTATCTATTTATTTTGTATAACATTAAAAATGTTATTTCATTCTAATGCTACCACCGCATGCCCTTTTTCAACAAGATTAACAATAGAATTTGTATTAACAGAAATTAAAGTGCTACTCTAAAGTAGAGTTACAATAATTTGGCCTGGAAAAAAATAAATACCTTATCTTAAAAATCGTTGGTTTCTATCTTCCTTCAGCATGGATATTATAATTAACTGATGCTGAAAAATTGATTGGTTTTGTAAAGCTCTTTTAGCTCAGTGCAGACTTAACCATGGTATAACTTTTATTCAATGCTAAGCAGCCTTTGGGACAAATTTTGTGACCAAGCACTGCATATTGAACTCTTGTGATAGAATTTAACAAACAGTATATGATAGAGGCATAAATCTTCACTAATATAGTAGTGTTCTTTGATTTTGCAGGATGAGTACACATAGTTTGCTACATTTTTAGAAGTGTTTTTGATTGAAGGATAAGCAGAATGTTTATCATCTCCAGTTAATTATTTTCTGGTTTTAAAATTCTGGTATAAAGCATGCTCATCAAACGCTTAGGAAAGCATTCAGCGGCCATCTTACCTAGTTTGAAATAGAATTTGATACAAATTCATTGCTATTTAATTTTCATTTGTTTTCAGTTCTCTGTAGAATTGCAAACCACAGACACTATTACAAAGCCACATAAGCAAAATTACAGATATGTATGAGATACAGGTATATGAGGTAACATACAATTGAATTACTTGTTTGAACATACTTTGAATAGGGGAAGTTCAGATCATTGAACAATGCATCAGTTAAAAACTAACATGCTTGATGTTGGATTCTTTAGTTATAAGCGGTGCTGTATGTTGTAATGCTTATTTTATTTTAACAGATTAATATTAATATTTGCTTTATTTTCATTTGCACTGTAAGCTGTACTACTTCATCCTTTATGCTTCCACTATATTTTTGGACATACAGAAGAACAAGAATAACAAGAACAAAAAGAACTGGTTCTTATGTCACATCAAATTCTGTAAAACTTTTGGTAGAATCTTGAAAGAATCTTTCCTTGGGCCTGAAATGTTTTTTTAATTAACACTATCATTTGACTTACAAGAAAGGACCTAACTGTTTCCATTGCAATTTGTAATAAATTGTCTGACCATTTGGAAAATTTTCCTACAAATTTATTTAAAATACAGTTAAGATTTTCTTTTATGAAAACAATAATACTATGTATATGAATTTTTAAAATGATGCTAATTTATTTCCATCCTTTATTTATCTCCATCCCTTTATATATGCTCAGAATAATTTTCAATACTGCTTCTGAAATGTGAAATATTTCATAATTTTTGTTATATATATAATGTACTCATTTACCTTAATTTATTTTAAATGTTTGTATTTAAATGTATGGACTTTAATCACATCAATTTTTTTCTTATAATTTGCTTTTTATACTTCTATTTGCTTTATCTATTTTATAATGACACGATATAATTGGTTATTATTTATAAATCAGAGTAAAATATTTTTTTTTTATTCCAGTCTGTTACTTCACTGATTATGCAAACTCCATGCCTGACATCTAAGGATTATTATTCCACAGATTTACATTAATTTGATGTTTATATTAACTGATTATTTATATAATAATAAATTGTTTTTTTTTTAATTTTTATAAATTTTTTTTTTATAGGAAATTAAAGAAAACTTCTCTTTATAAATCACAATGAGTGATAAAGAGATTAAGAAAGGTTTTAGAAAATCTAAATTAGAGGATATTATGGAAGTAGAGAATGAAGAAGAGTTTTATGAACATGATACAGAAAAATGGCCTAATACTGATGAAAAAATGAATTCTGAAAAAACTGGCGGGAAAACATCTATTTCAAATAATAAATTAATAACAATAGATGAAAATGAAGAGTTCAGGATTGATGTAGATAAAGAAGGTGGAATAAAAAAAGATAAAGAATCAATAGAAAATACTGAAAGTGAATATTTAGTAACTAATAAAATTAAAAAAAAAATGTCTGTAGATGATATAAATATTGATAAATCTACTACAGCTGAACTTGAACAAAGTGAAACTGAGTATGAAAGTGTGTCAAATGTAGAAACAACTACAACTGATACAGAACATACGACTGATAATGAAACAGAACTAGATTCAGATACTGAAATGAAGAGGAGTTTAGAGAGCAAAAAGAGTATTGAACCACGAAATAAAAGTATAATGAAGAAGAAAAGTTCAGAAACTGGATCAGTAAGAAAAAGTATTAATATCGAAGCAATTAGTAGTAGTGATTCTACAAGAAGCAAAAGTAGCTATGATAATGTGAAAAGCAAAAGTAGCAGTATATTAAGCAAGTTAAGCACTCGATCAAAACTAAAAACAAAGGCAATATCGCCAGCAGCTGCTAAAATAATTTCTGATATTCAGTCTGATATTATTGTAGATGATATGATTTCCAGCATAATTAATAATGTAGTTAAATGGGATGAAAAGCATTCTGATGAGATAAAATTGTATTATACTGAACAAGAATCAGGAAAGAAATCAAGAAAAGAAACTAAAGTAGTTGAAAATATTAAAATAAAAATTGATGATCTGTCAAGGCGTTATAGTGAACATGGTACTGAGTTTTCATACCCTATTAGTCACTTATGGAAAAAAGGAAAATCTAGAGAGTTGCTTGTAGAAAGAATAGAAAAGAGGACTAAGCAACAAAAGAAAGGGCAAAAATATATGCCATGCAATCCTTTTGTAAGAATATTATTTAAAATTATTATTATTATTATTATTATTATTATATATATATATATATATATATATTGGGGTTGGCAAAAAAGTAATTTTGGTTTTCATAAAATATGCTTATATTTGTTTTCAATGTTGTGATTATTTTCTTTTGGCATTTGACAGCTGTCATTGTTAGCATCCTTTAGAATCAAATTGTGTGTAATTTTGTTTGCACTTTATTATATAATTTTGTTTATGGTCAATTTTAAAATGGAGTGTAAACAAATATTTTCAACATATTTTACTCTTTTATTTCTGTAAAGGCAAGTTAGTTACTGAGGCACACAAGGAGATGTGTGAAGTTTATAGTGTTGAATGCCTAGCAGAACAATTGAATTAAAAAATCATATAACTGTGCAGGAGACTGCAGAGGTTAAATGTATCATAGACAATAACTGAAAATCATATCAAATGTATTGGTCCCATTAAGAAGCTCAATATTCGGGTTTCGTATGATTTGAGAGATTCACTTAACATTATGTATCAATATTTGTGATATGCATCTCAAGAATGACAAAGTCGACCCTTTTTTGTAACGAATCATCACTGGTGATGAAAAATGGATTATCTAAAATAATATCAATTGAAAATTATCAAGTATACAGTATCAAGTATCAAGTATACAGTTCAAGCATGATGAACTAGCACAAGCCACACTGAAAGCTGAATTGACTTGTGGGATTACAAAGGTATTGTGTATTTTGAGCTGCTTCTAAGGAACCAGATGATGAATTCAGATATTTACTGTCGACAACTAATGAAACTGAAGGAATAAATAAATGAAAATTGGCCAGGATTGGCAAATCACAAAGGAATCATATTCCACCAAGGCAATGCAAGGCCTCGCACATTTTTGGTAACTTGTGAAAAATTACTGTAGCTTGTTTGGGAAGTCATGTCCTATCTCCAATATAGCCATGATCTTGCACTATCAGATTAATACTTATTTCAAAGTTTGATAAACATTCTGAATGGTAAAATTTTCACTAATAACGTAGACTGGAATAAATTATTCAGCATTTTAAAAAATTTAGGATTCAAGTATAGAGATAGAACAATTGCTAACATTTACAGGAACCAAACTGCAACAGTAATAATTGAAGAACTTACAAAAGAAGCTGTAATAAAAAAGGGAGTATGACAAGGATGTTCCCTATCCCCGTTACTTTTTAATCTTTACATAGA
>JAAAKQ030499504.1:0-20571 GCA_010016005.3 Zanna intricata | reverse complement strand
CAGAGGATGAGATGAATGAATTGTAGCGTGTGTGAAAAATGCCATGCCTGACCGGGATTTGAACCCAGGACCTCCGGGTTAGTCATGGTCGAAAAAGATTTTCAAGGAATTTTGTAGGTGGTAGTAATAATTGTACTTCTGTTCATATCGTTATGGACTTTGATATACAAAATTCCACACCCCCTCTACTTCCGTGGCAACATACCATACTTGTTCTTTTGCTTTTTTTTCAGATGACTTGCTTCTTATTTATCATTGCAAAAAAAATTGAAAAAGTACCTTGAACTAGTGATAACCAGTGTATACTGATCCATTTATTTTTTTTTTTTAGAAAGTAGCGAGTTCTTTGAAGTAGTAATAAATCCAGTCAGTATGAATGATAAAATATTTGAATCATTGAGCATAGCACTGCAGTCTCAGATGATATTAATACCATTATTTTATTGCTCATAAAATAATTAAATTCAGTTCCTTTGTACATTTTCAATTCTATGGAATTTCCTTCAAAATCTTCCTTTGTAGATTACTTTGAAAGTTTAGTATATATTCTTGTAATTATCCTTTTACATATATGTGACTTTATATGAAGTGTTAAAACAAAATATAACCTATCAATTGATATAAAATTATACACAGTTAGAATTAGTGAATGATTTTCCATATCAGTTACAGTCTTACAATCTCAATATATGATACTGAGGTTGCACTTGGTGGCATATAATCATGTTCTGTATCATCTGGATGTGTCTATCGTGATGTTCTAAGGTTTCCCAGTAAATTTTCTCCATTTTATCCTGAGTGCAAATTACTGTGTAAGGTTTGGCTTGTCATGAAGGTGAATCGCACCTTTCTTTGGCTTACAGCATCTTTTATTTTTGTAGGCTGCTTTCACTTTGTCCAAGAGCTGGCAGTTTATAAAGCAACCCCCACCAGGTTGGTTTAATGGTTAAATTCATCATTGCAAATCAGCTATTTCAAAGTCAAGAGTTCTAAGGTTCAGATCCTAGTAGAGACTTATTTTTATACAGAATTGAATACTAGTTCGTGGATACTGGGTTTCTTTCTTAGATGAGTATCAATTAACCATACATCTCAGGAATGGTTGACCTGAAACTGTACAAGACTTCACTTCATTTGCATTCACAGATATCATCCTCATTCATCCTCTGAAGTAATACCTTATGGTGGTTCCGGAGACTAAACAGAAAAGAAGAGTCCTATAGTGTACAAAGCAGTCGTAGTGCAATTTTTGTTGAAAAAATCAACAAGAAATATGCCTTTCCTATCTCAAAAGATGATTCCAAGGACTTTTTCAGCTGAAAAATGCATTTTCGCTTTTACAAGGTAAATATCTTCACTCCTATACCACTAGCTTTGATTTGGGAGTGAAGTGGTGGACTTACATCTTATCACATGTGGCTGTTGAATTAAGAAATTATTACTCTCATCAAAATCAATTCAGGACACAAGGTAATTTCCTTTTGGGCCTGTTTTTGATTTTGGGTCAGAAGCCTAGGAATCCAGCTCACACAGACTTTGTAGAATCTAAGGTGTTTTGTGATAATATAATGGGCACTTTCATGACTGATACTCGCTTCTGAAGCAGTTTCATTAACCATAAGATGCCGGTAGTCTTCAGTTTGATCACAGAATTGATTGAATGTTATCTTCTGTCACACGTGTTCTTGAACGCCTATTGTGACTCATTTTCTACAGCTTCATGCCCTCCTTTAAATTTGTTGGCCCAGTTGTTGACTGAGGCACATGATGAATTGTATTCCCAAACTGTGCACCCTGTCTGATCAAAATATCAGACGGTTTGATGTCCTCATTTGTGAAAAACTGCAGGATAATATGTTGCGCAGTTGATGATGAAGGTTGCGCAGTTGGTTCCGGAAGGTCCCGGGTTCGAATCCCGGTCAGGCATGGCATTTTTCACACAAAAAAAAAAAAAAAAAAAAAAAAAAGTTGATGAAACTTCTTGCTCTGACGTGACGCTGTTGACCATAGAGACATGAATTCTGAGGCAGCTGGAATGTCCATCTCTTCCCATATCTCCACCATAAATATCCCTCCACACTAGCCTGCTCATGCTTGTACAGGAGCCATGAAAACAAAAACCTAATTTATATTTTAGTGAACCTCTTACATAGTTATTTCTGTAACTTTTGATAGAGAATTTAATTTATAAGCTTATATATATATACTGGTTTATTTAATAATAATATTATTTTGGATTTGTGAGAAGAAAACAGAAAATAAACAAAATTATAAAAAATGAGGTTCAAAAGGGGGGGATATCCACCTATAGAGTAGTTTACGGTTATTGCTTTCCTGATAGAGATCTTGTATGCTAGAATCTATTTATTTATTACTTTTTACATTACGTAATACAATTTTTCTCTTTTTTTTTCAGCTCGGCTTATTTAATTCACATAAGATAGGTGGATTAATTTACAATGGCAGGAAATTCCGAATGGCACGACATTTTGTTAGTGATCTAGAAGACTTGTATTAAAATTTAATAAATTGTATGTATACATACGTTTAGTATTAAAATAAGTTAGTTTCTCTGTTACGAATTAGACTGGCTAGCTCGTTTAGCAGATACTTCTAATCTTATCCTTGTACTACCTACCTCTGCTATTAGATGTTAATGAATGATGTATATATAATTTATTATTATTAGTTTGTATTCTGTGTTTTTCTTTTTAATCAGGGTGTTCATTTCTTTTTATTCCATGTTATTTATTTATAACATGGAATAAATTATGGTTGGTAATTTTTCAGATCATGCTTTATATCTGATTTTTGTGTTTTAATTATCTTGTATTTTTAAAAATATGTGTATGTAATGTGTACGTGTACAGGTGCTTATATTTATATTAATTCAGTTTTTTAATTGCCAAACATTGAATTATTTTTATAAAGTTTTTAAGAATTTAATTTTTCCTATTTTTATATGTTATTTCATATTACAAGCGGTAGTATAAAAAGTGATAAGTTTATGATAATTAAGGAACAAGCATATTTCTTAATTATGAGATTAATTTTAAAATAAAAGAAGTATTAGTACATCATTAATGGTTTTACGAAAAAATATTTTAGATATTTAAACTAATGTGAATTTTCCAGATCATAAGTGAACATATGATGCAGAATACAGTGCCTATTTATTTATTACTCTTATTAATGTTGCATCGATCAATTTTTATTTATTTGCTCTTGTTGAATTTTATTCTGTGATATATATGTATATATATATATATATATATATATATATATATATATATGCAATTTATTTATTAATGATTCTTTTATTTTTGTAATAATATTTAAATACATATATTTTTATTAATTTTTTTATGGGTTTTTGTTTTTGTTTTGTTCTTCCTAAAACCTTTCAAGTGTGTAATTCTTTTTGTAATTGTTGCACGCATTGTCTATTTCTGAAAAAATGTTCTAAGATGGAAACAAATTTTTTTAAGTTTCTATAATTTGTGGTGTTTATTAATTTGTCTGCTTTTATCCAGTCAACTCTTTAATTATAATCATAGTAACTGGGGATGTGGCTGCTACAAATAAAAGATTTGAAATATGACTGGTAAAAAAGAAGAAAACTTCATTTATGTATATTAATAGTTTTCTCCAAAAACAACCCTTATTTGAAAAAAAAGAAACAAAAATTGGCTGTCATTATTTTAACTTTAATTGATATTGATAATTTTAGTTGTTAGTTACTTACAGAATTCTAACAGCTGCATCTATCTATCTGAAGGCAACTGTATGAACATCATTAACTTTAGTAATCTATTTTATCAGTTTTTATAAACGTGGCTTCAGCACTGGTGTTTTACTGCACACACTTGTTCTTTCAAAGATGACTGTTCCATGGGATATTCAGAGTATTATGGAACCATTACCTTATATGAGAGTATGGTTTCCTTATTTATTGAAGACCCTACCTGTGTGGTTAACATAATGTATAATTGCAAAACATTGTTCATATTTGTGCATATTGGCATTATCGCATGGCTATCTTATAGGTCTATTAAATAGGCAAACATTAATCAGGTATTGTTTGCCGTTTACTTTTGGTATATGTGTTTTTTCTTAAATTTTATTTGTGCATCTAAATTTTAATTATATTTATTTCATTTAATATAACTTTTAATTACCGTATATTTACACAGATAAGACTATAATTGAATCATAAAAACAGGCCTCCAAAATCTGGGTTGTCCAGTTATTCCATTGTTCATGTATGTGATTTTTGAATGGTTGATTCAGAGAGATGTGTAAAGTTTGTAGCATTGAAGTTAGACCACTCAGTAAACAGCATTCTTAGTATTGTTTTGTGTTAAGTAATCTTTAGTGTTCTCAGTTATGTGACTGTGAAACATAACCCACACACACATCAACTGTGTTGATTTCGTAGAGCATCTGGTCGCCTCTGCCACACATTTTCCATCCACAATTTTACAGCATTCTCAATCATCCATCCCTTATGATGAAAATGTATGAAAGTGCCTGGCAGGAATTTTATTTTAGGAGTAGTTTTCCTCTTGAAAATGACCATGGGTTTTAATTTTGTTCCATCTGCCATGCACGTTAATACTACTGTAAACCTGGTATTTTCATTGCCTGTACAATAACAGGTTTTACACCTTTTTTTCCACATTTCTATTGTTATTATGTCAAAGTTAATTGGTGTTTCATCCATATTTCCAATATTAGATAATGGAAGATCTTGTAATTTCTGCGCAATTTTGTTTTCTGTCATATTACCAGAAATTTTCTGGTCATGAAATGATTGAACGAACCTACTATTGCTTTAAATTCTTTGCTTTGTTTTGGATTGGCTCATGCTGACTTCAATGCACAAGCCCTGGTCATATTTCTTGTGACAACATAACAATTCCGCCTGTGTTCTTGTACCTGTTCTGCAATGTTATTTTCTAAATCTGGCCAGCAAGCTATTCCTTTCCTCATAACACATTTTTCAATTGGGATTTTTTAATACCATCTTCATTCTTTCTCTAATCTGTTATCTCTGTTTTATTGAAAGCCCTTGCTGCAGCACAGTTGTTTGATTCTTTAGCCTGTTTTATCACTTTTAACTTGAAGCTTGCTTCATATTTCCTTTTTTTCGTTGGTTACATAATTAGTCCCACACTTTACAAATTTTACGTTGATTACACTTAAAAACAAATTGTTAAAAACAATTACAAATTAACTTAGTACAAATTGCACTTAGTACAAATTGTTTGATTATATAATACATTACATAGTAATAGTAAAACAAAATAAATATTAAAATTTATGTTTATTGAGCTACTGAGGAAAAAACTCACAAATCGTAATTATTTAATAGTACAGATTAGTGTATGTCCACAAAGTAGAATGGCTTGTATGATGCTTTTATCAGCGTGAATAGGACATAATATAATATATATGCTATATAGTATTATTATCCAGATGATTATCACTGATCTAAACTAAATTCATAGGCCGTTGATAGTTTGGGAGTCATCTTACAGGACAGATTTATGCTAAAACTAAAAATTTGACGAAAATTTATACCTCATCTTATCTGAAGGTCATCTTATCTGCAGAAATATACGGTATATTATTTTTATATTATTATCGTAATTATAATTGTGTACTGTTGCATGTGATATATTATCTTGTCATTCACTGATGTATTAAGGTATAAATAATTTTAAAAAACCTAAAAATTATAATGAAAGCATGTAATAATTATTTAATGTTGTTTTTTAGAAATTTTTATTTCAGTCTTTTACTCTGTATTTACTCTCATATAAGACCCCTGATCATTTTCCTGCCTTAAGATTAAAATTTTCACTTATTTAGTTCTGGATTATTTGTTAAAATTTATATTAAAAAAAATCTTATTACTGGTGTTTAAAGTTACCTTTTTTAATCATAAGATAAGCAATCATTGATGTTATAATATATTTATATATCATTGATCTTATATATTTTTGTCAATTCAGTTATTGACTCGTAAGGAAATATGTGTAGAAAAAGCACGGTCTAAACTACTGAAGTATGTGAAAAATATGCATAATCCTCACAATAATAGTGGGTAAGGTTAAGACTAAGACTATTCATTTTTAGTATTGCGTGAAATACAAAAATTATCCTTCTATTAGGGATCAAGTATTTTACTGCAATTGTCCCCAAAAATGAGACCAATTATGATATTTTGTAAAACCTGCAAAGCCTATGTATAAGACTTCACTGAATGCATCCTAATAAAGGTGTAACCTTGTAGTACTGACTGTATTTTATCATTATTGGTTTTTGGATTACATGCAGATGAGGTCATACTAACCTTAAAATATTCCATCTGCAAAAAAAAAACCATACAGGTTTGCTATACAATTCATCTGAATTTACTGGCTGAATTATTGATATGATAACTAGGTTTATGTAATTACTACTTGAAAATCTTACATGTGTATAGCTTAATTTAAGGTTGTATTCTCCTCAAGGACTACCATGCCAATAAGAAATTTTGTGTAGTTCATGGCCTTATTGCAAAAATTCTGATTAAAATTGAAATTAGCATCAAATAATTTGTATCTCTGATCTATGAATGTATATATATATATATATATATATATATATATATATATTTCCCCCCCTTCACTGTTTTCATAATTAAGGGGTTCTTAAAAGTGAGTAAATATGGTAACTTATTTTTCTATCATTGTTTTGGATAACATGTGAATCAGATGTTTGAGAGTTGACTGTACATTCTTTTTGTCATTTTGTGATGAAAAATGTATGTATGTTTCTTCTAAATTGTCTGTAATGAGAGAATTTACTTAATTGTGATATATGTTATTTAATTCTGTTAACTGCAGTTTTCTTCTTGAAATTTTTTTCAATGTTCAAAAGTTTATTTTTCTTTATAACAAAACTTTCACTTATTCTTTTGGGTAAAAAAATAAAACTATGCATTTTTCACTAATGGCAGAGGTAAAGGTAACGAGAGGTGAGTAATTAATGCTATGTGAAAACAACTGTAACAGTTTTATTAATTTTGTTTTACACATTTACGGTATGTTTATTTTATGTAGTATTTGTTTGACTATCATGGGTGAATATATTTGTATGTTTAAAGTCATTTTGATACATTTCTCCTGAAATCATCAACAATTAGGATACTGTCAAAATATCTATCTTAAGATTTTGCAGTGCTCAACTGTATATCAACCAAACCTTTAAAAATTTATGCTTGAAGTTAAAACTAAATATAGAAGTATTTCTTTTAATCATGTATTAATAATGTTGTTTGGTCTCACCCAATGTAGATTGTGCTTGATTCTGGATCTATTCAAGATTCTTAATTAATTCTGAAGTGAGAAACATTATTAATATATGATAGTCAATTTAACTTCATATGCAATTATTTTAAATGTTTGATGATGCAGTTAAGTACTGTAAACCACTAATATGAGGTAAGTGTTTGGACACTTTCCTGACTACTGGTAGTTTCAGAAGAAATATATTAGAATTATTTTAAATATAAAAAGAATAGCAGCAGATTGAAACGTTTGAATAATCAGTATATAATGTAAAAGAAAAAATTATAATATTTATTTACATTTTATTGATTATCAGTTTTAGTATTAATAAATGAATCACCTAATTGGAATAATAATAAAACTAAGCATTGGAGTTATGAATTTTGGCTAACCATGTTTTGTCTTTTTTCTCATTTATAATTTATATTAAAATATTAAGAAAAGACTATAGACTTATTATGTAAGTATATAGGATACTTAAAAACACTAAACAAACTTCTTTTTTTTTAAACAATTAGATATTAGGACTGCATTAATGATTTAACAAGTTATCATGTAAGTGTTAGTTATGTGATCAAAAATGTAGATAGTCTTAAAGAGATCAGTCTAAGGAGATCAGGAGTCTTTGTTTTGTTCAGTTTTATTATTCTGTTAGGCAGTTTGTTTATTAATGTATATATATATATATATGTCTCAAATAACAACAAAATAACCACCAAACACAGTTTTTTTTGTTGTTATTTGAGATTAATTGGCACAGTGGTCAGTATGTTGATGAATTATTAAAAGTTTCAGTTATATATATTCTTTGTTTTTTTTTGTTTTAATAATTTAAAAAAGTTAAATAAGAATATTCATGATCAATAATTAATATTTGCATTGATGTTATACTACAGTGTGTAGTTTTTTTAAATATAACATTATTCAATATTTGAATATTATATATATATATATATATATATATATATCAACTAACAAGAATAACAAAATAATCACCAAACACAGTAACAGAACATAAAAAATCTAATACTAAAAGTTGACTTTTGCAGGATCTCGCATCATCAGTCTGTATAAAATTCCAAAATTATATCGAACAATAATAAAATATAATGTTGCTGGATCCTGTGAAAGTCAAACTTTGGTATTAGTTTTTTTAGGTTCTGTTTCTGTGTTTGGTGGTTGGTTTGTTGTTATGTGAGGTTAGTTTGTTGTTATGTGAGGTTAGTTGACGCAGTGGTTAGTATGTTGATGAATTATTTGAATTTTCACAGTTTTATATATATGTATACACACACATACTTAGTAAAATTAATACTTTTTTGTTACTTTATTTGTCCATATTTTCCTCTGTATCTATTATGTCAAAGACAAAAGTATAACACAGTTTTCCATCAACAGTACAGATTCAATCATGTCTTTTACAATATGCATATTGTTTTTCCATTTTAAGAGTGCTTTGAAGAGCTTCTTTCGTCAGTTAATAAAATCTTTTTAAAAAATCGCTCATTAAATTCAATACTCACATTAATTGTTGCATATTATAAAAATATGTAGTAAAAAATAAAATATTTTGTTACAGTAGTGTATGTGCACAGAGTGCAGTACTGTATGTGTGCTGGCCACATGAAATATTTTACATATAATAATTTATGACAATTTTAATGTTTTTGAATTTTATGTGTGATTTTTTTAAAAGGTTTTTATTAACTGACGATGAGGGAAACCCTCGACAGAGCTTTTAAAATGAAAAAACAATAAGCATATGGTAAGAGGCATTATTGAATTCTATACTGTTGGTGGAGAACTGTGTTATATATATATATATATATATATTTTCTTATTTTTTCAATAATGCAAAGTTTGTATCTTTTCAGTTTTACTGATTATCAATATTATTATTAATGAACAAACCACCAAATGCAGTTAGTAATTAAACAGAGCTCATCAAATAAAAGAGGGGTTGTATGATCCTTAGGTCATGAAAATATTGATTTTTTTTTTTATTACTAACGCAATGTACTGTTTTTAATAATAAGTTTAAATGTATAATGTGTATGTAACTTAATAGTATAATGCGATATTAATATTGCATATGTGTAAATTATAATTATCAAAACTAAAAATGTTCTAAGGATCAAAATAATTTTCACAAGATACCTGTTGTTTTGATGAGCTGGTTATAAATTACTGTATTCAGTGATTCATTCATTAATAATCGTACAATAAATATTATAAGTTGTTTATGATGTATTTATCATTAATGATTTCATTAAAGGTAAGTTTTAAATTATAGTTTTAATTGTTTAATTATTTCTTAATTGTTAAGTAAACAATTTCTACATTTATTATTATTTATTTTTAATGGCTGTTTGCGTAAATTAATAAATTAATAAAAGCTGTTAAAAAAACTATATGTATATATATATATATGTAAGCAGTTTTTCCTCTTATTTGAAGTTCAGTTTGCTGAAACTTGGGTTTTAACCAACAGAATTGTTATCAAAGGGCACTTTTTCTTTAAATAAATTATAATCTACACTTATTTATATTTTGTACTTAAAATATAAGCCAAGCAATACACCGTTTTATTACTTTTTTCCAATTTCTTCATGTACTTTATGTATATATAAACAATTTCCATTTTATAGCATAGTCATTTTATAAATTGTGTTGATATGATAGTTTCCTGATTAATATAATCTGTTGTCTTTTGAGTTGATATAAACTATTATATAAGATAGAACACCAAGTAATTGGTCAGTTAATGTCCAGAGGAGTTTAAGTAAATGTGACTTGTATTTATTATATGTGCTTTGATCATTTTTCTGAGCTAATTAAAATGAGTAATGATCATTTCATTTTCATAACCAAGTAAACAATATTTTAATAAAAATTTCAGTTATCCAAAATCAGTTAGCCATCATAATGACAGATAACTAGGTTTTTACTGAAGTGGAAGTTTTACATTGAATAAATAAATGAAAAATTTGTTTTTAGTACTAATATTATGTTGAGGGATCATCTCGCATTACTATAATGCTCAATTGCTTCTTTAAAATATTTAGTGGCATAATTATTTCCTTTAATATTTAATAATGCGTAAAAATTACTACGATAAACTTTATGAAGCTATTTCACTAGATATTTATTCCCTTAGTTTCCTGTTTTTAAATTATATTAACCGATTAAGATCTAATTTTACAATGTGATGAGATATTAAATCTGAAATATCAGGAGTTTTGTTTTGAAAAGTTTCTGGAATTCAGTTATAAGTAGTTAGGTGAAAACCTTTGATGACATAATGTCCACAACATTCATGAGTATATGTAAATATACAAATGTATATATGTTCACATGTTCAAAATCATTGAAATCCTGGTTTCAGTGACTTAAATGTAGCAATTCTGTTTTCTTTAATCATTAAGAAGTTGTTTTTAAGTGTTTAAATCTTTGTTCGTGTTCAGTTTTGCACCACCAGTAACCAGTAACTACTGGTTATCATCTACTACATGAAATTATAATCTCATGTTTATGTGTTTGACATCTAATATTTTACATTTGGAAGAACCAGAAGACGCTTGTTACATGATCTGATGAATAGTATTGTACAGGATAATGTGTGTCTTTTTTTATTAAAAATTGTCATTATTGCAAGAGTTGCTGTGATATTACATTTATTTGTACTTTTTTTTTATGGAGGGTTTTATCTTACATTTTCATTTAAATAAACTTCCACAGGAAATTACAAGCATTTAGTAACTGGCGGTACTTGTTGTCATAGTTTTCAGTTTGTGGTGCACTTCTTCTTCATACACAATTTCAGTTTCTGTTGCATTTTGCAAGGTTCCTTTTTATCAGATCTTTAATTATTTTAAATCTCATTCTCTCAATTTTAAAATTTTCATTGTACCTTTCATGAATTTAATTTTATAGTTATTCATTCTGTTCATATTTCTTTTATTTTTGCCTGTAATTTTATTTTTTGTCTTTTGTTTATACTTTCTCTGTATAATTTGTATTAAAGAAGCATACTTTGGTAGAAATCCTGTCCTATACTTGTTTTTGTTAAAAGGTAATTAATGTAAAGAATCATCTTATATTTCTGTGGCACATTCCCATTCCATATCGTACTTTTCAGTAATGCTTTATTTGAAGGTTTTCTCTATCATCTCTTTTTGCTTCTTCCACTGTATGTCACATTTTCTTAAATCTGTCCACCCTTCTTTTCAATTTTTCTTCACCAATTATCTCCGTCATTATCATTTTATGCTTATGTGTTAATTTTTGTTTTCTTTGTTATTATTACCATATCATACTTACTCATACATATTTATATGTAATTTCATCTCATCCTATGTTGTTTTATAATTTTTCTATACATTCAACAGATTGAACTTCCTTCATATTTCTTCACTTGAGTAGATCATCTACAAACACCAGTTGCCTTAGTATTCCTTTATTAATCTTCTCTGTGTTTATCAATCGCCCAATATCATAGTGAATAATGCGGTGAGTGCCCATGATCCTCTTTTATAAACTGTTTCTCTGTTTTATTTAGCATGTCTTCTCCTTTGTTTATTCAACCCATCATTCCCCCAAATATCCCACTCTTTTCTGTATATTCCTTTACTTTTAACACATCTCGTATGTGGCTTTAATGTTGTTAAATTTTACTGACATGACTTTTTCTTGGATTTTGTTGCCTAGTGGTGCTGATTAGTTTACTGAAAAATCTTAGATGTGTGTTGGTTATTTAAAATTGTCTGTGATGCTCTTCAAATTGTTCTATTTTACAGAAATGTTCAAATGTTTGTTTATGCAATTTACAACAGTAAGCAAATGCGTTTGGTTTATATATTTGTCATTTTTATTCACATAAAGGTGATGGTAACTGTCTATATGATCACATGAGAATGATTCAAATGAATTTTACATTAGTATATAATTCCAGAAACTTTCTGAATGCTCTCTGTATGTATTAGTGATTGTTTATTTTATACATATAGTGTTATAAGATGAAGTAAATAAAGCTTCAAATACTCTTGAGTGAATTGGTTGGTTAAAAAACTTTTTAAGTTGAAATAATATAAATTATAATTAATAATGACAGTATTATCAGTTAAATTGAGTATATTATTAAACAAAAAGTTATGTTTACAAATAATTTTATTTATTTGGTATTATAAAAAACTATATTTTTATTATAAAATAATATTATAAAGATAAGCAGAAGTATTAGTTTAAAATTATTTGTACATTTGTATGAATGTTGCATAGTTATATTAAATAAAATTTTTATTTCATGTGTTGTGAAATAAGTATATCCAAAGTTTTTGTGGTCATGTTTGTTACTTAATTTTAATTTGGAAAATGTTGTTATTGCTAAGTTCAATATTTTTATAATTTGTTCCTGGATCGCTGCTTATAAAACTAACATAAAGGTTATTTTTATACTGATAAAAGCAAAATTCAGTTATTACTGTAATTACTTCAATAACAATTGTATGTTTTATTTGGAGTTCATATTAATGAAAATGGTATCTAATTGGATCAGATATTTTCAGTGTGATGATTGTTTTATGGTAACAGCCTTTTCATATGTGTGTGATATTTTCTTGTTTAGGTTGTTTAAAAAACTAAAATCTTGTTTTGCCTATTCCATTTTGTGGTTTGGCTGTCCTGCCATACATTCATTTTAGATTGATTTTAATGAATTTCTCATTATGTGAATATATAGGAAATGCCACGAAATAGGTGAGAGAGTTATAGAAGCTGGACATAAAATATAATTTGAATTTTACAGAATAAAATGCACAAATTATTAATAAATTTTTGTTTCGATTTTATTTCATAAGAATTTATCAGTTTGTAAAGGACAAATTGACTAATCTTGTGAAGGGTAACTTTAATTTCTTTATTAGAATTTGTTCATTTTGAGACAAAAAAATTAAGTTTAAGAGAAAAAAATTACTTCAACAGTTGAGCAAACAAAAAAAAAAATCATTATAAGTAAAATTTACATCTTAATTTTTTACAAATGGATCTTAAAGCAAGCTGATTAAGAGAATTTATTATATTTGTGACTATATCCAAAGAAAAAAAAAGTTTATTTAAACTGTTGATTTTTCTTGAAAATGTTCAGAAATTCTTGAACAAATTTTATTAAATGACTGTCAGAAATAAAAGCAATTAAAAAGATTAATGTTTAGTATTGTGGTTTTTTTTAATAGTAAAAATTAGCATTTAGTGTTTGAGGAACCAGAAAATTACTTTAATTGTTACTGTTTTTTGGATACAGTGTTAGAGAATTAGAGAGTAATCTGTTTTGTCTAATCAGTTTAATTTTTATACAAACAACCCATATACTGCCATAATTGTTACAATGACTCGCTCCATGCCAGCCAAAAAATGTAAATAACAGTAAATATTTAGTTTTTATTGTTGTTCCTTTCTTATTAACTCAGTGAAATAACTTTGCTAATGTAATTATTCTCTATATATATATAAATAATATGATTAACAAATAAATAAATAGAAAAACAAAACAAAAATTCCTGTAGCAGTAGTAACAACACAGTAAAATTGTTAATAGATTTTACTTCTTAGTTTTAGTCTATGAAAAAAAATATTTATAGGTATTAAATTTATAGGTATAAATTTTTTCGTTTAAAATACAAAGTCTTGATAATAAACCAAGGATTCACTGCTCTCTGTTTACTCAGTTTAAAATCATACAGAATCAGTGATTGTTCATACCAAAATGGAGAAAAAATTGAATGTTAAAATATGAAAAAATTCCATTTTATTCTCAACAATTTTATGTGTAGCATGTTTTCAACTACAGCTGCCTTGTTTTCAGAAAAAAAATTCAAAGTTAATTGTCCTTGGCATGTCAGAAGTATCTTTTTATTACTATCAATGTCTTCGTGGCAGCAAATGGTTTTATAGTTAAAAATTTTTGCTTTCTTTTTTACCTCCGGAACCACCGTTAGGTTATATCTTCAGAGGATGAGATGAATGAATTGTAGCTTGTGTGAAAAATGCCATGCCTGACCGGGATTCGAACCCGGGACCTCTGGATGAAAAGCCGAGACGCTACCACTTGGCTATGGAGGCCAGCAAAAATTTTTCCTGATCAAGTGTTTTCTATAAAAGGAAAATAAATAATTTTATCATTGTTTGTTTTTAATTATTTTTATTATAATTTGGCATATTTAATGATCTTGTGGTACATATTTGTATCTTAAATCCTTTAAGAATTTTTTTTAGGGGAGATGTTTGTAGATTAGTAAACATCTCTTAAAACATTTGATAAAGAAATGATTCGGTTTTAATTGCTAACTTCTTTTATTCCTGTTAAAACTATTGTTTTTATTTTACAATTTTATTTTTCATTTAATTCATTCTTCTTTTAGCCATTATAGTGTCTTCCTGGAGATCTACTATTCTGACATTTGGTTTAATTCAGTTTTTACAATGTGATGTTTTATGGATCTGTCAGTTCAATGTTTTATTTACTGTTTTGTTATTTATGTGCTTATTCCCTAATTTTTTTTTAGGTAAATTATTTAGATTAATACCAATATTACAACAATTTACATTGTAAGAAATTTACCAACAGTATGAAATTTACGTTGAACTTAGCTTCTCAAGAACTTGACCTGATTATAATTGACTTGATCCTATAATTTATTTATTATTATTTTTTTTTTTTAATAAATTGCAGTATAGTATGAACATTTTATTTTGGCTGCTAAAACATGGATCACTGAATACTGGTACTGTGTGTGTGAGCGTGTGCTTGTGTATATATTTGTATGCAAATATTAAAAGAATAATCAAAGCCTAAAATTCTTGTAAACTTCTTACATTTTATCTGCCTCATTTTATACTTATAAAGTCAATAAACAAGATTTTATGTTGCTGGCAACAAGAAGTCAGATATTATGTAATGGTTTAATAGGTAAGTTTAAGATCTTGAACATTTGGAAATTATCAGTAAATAGACCTTTCTGGATATTGTATATGTAAAAACAACACAAGTTTATTTTCTTTCCAGTTTAATAAAGCACATGTTGGTGATGTGATAAAATTTCTGAAGAGAGAAGAGCGGAAAGAGTCAGTGCGGGAAGTAATGCATTTTATTGAATTAATGTAAGTTCAGGTGTTTTTAAAGTAAGACACATGTTAAAGAAATGCATGTGAGAGACAATAGCACAAAAAATTAATTTCAAATTCAGATACTGTGTCAGTATCAATTTCATATGTGGCAGTTATATACAGGAATTTATTAGGTCAAAATTAAAAAAGTCATAAAATCAAAATATTAGTTTCATGTTAGAATTTTTAACAGCTGTTTTTTTTTTAATTCCATCCATGGTAGAAATTGCATGATTGTGATAAATTAGCTATGAACTGTGAAATACAGTTTATAAAATTTAATAGTATTAATATTGAATACTGGCTTTTAAATAACAATTGTTATGTTATTACAAAATTTTGACCTTGGATTGAAAAAAAGGAAAAATCCAGTGACAGTGTAAGTATTTAGAATTTCCAGGAATATATAAAAGAATTGCCTTAGAAAAAAATACATAATTTATTCTTGAACTAAGTTTCAAAAACTTTCAATATTGTTTGTTATGTTCTTTTAATAAAAAGTTTATTTTGTGAAGGTTTTAAGGTTCATACTCATTGAAAATTTATATCATTACTACTTGTTTGCTAATATATGTTTAAAACTATGAGGTAGTTTTCATCTGAAAATTATTAACATGATAGTGTTATTATTTGTATTGTCATCAGTTGATATGTCATTACAGTTAGCTTATATTATTCTAAATGTGAAATGATAATTGACCACAGTATTAACTTTTAAGTTGTTAGTTATTATTTACTAACGTTAATTAAAATATATGTATTTAATGTCCATTTTTTACGAATATTATTTTCTAGTGAATTAAGTTAGATATGATTGATGATTTTACGATAAATTAAAAGGATTTTCAGAAGTGTTTTATTGATTATTTTAGTGTGTGGTTATTGAATTAAATTTGACAGATAAAAGCTGTAATTATACATTTATAAAAAAAAAAAAAAGTGCTGTGCTAATGTGATAAAATGACGTTCTTAAAAGTAATTAAATTAATTTAGGATTTATTATTATTATTATTATTATTATTCATGCAATTATAAATTATAATTATTTTTTTATTTTGCATTTCAGTTTGGTATGGTACCATTAAAGTGGAATATTAACATTATAAAACTTAGACACTGATTTTAAGAATGAATAAATGTAATGTCTAATGTGTATAAGAATATTCCATTTTTATTAAATATATGTTTAGTTTATTGTAGTAAGCTATGTAATATTTCATTTTAACGGAATTAATTGCATTTTGGTATTATACGATACATTTGTGTATGTGCATTGTGTGTATATATATACATGTATAAAAAAATCTTTTTTTTTATTTTTGTTGAAAGAGCTTTAAACTGTGTACAATAGACCCTGGTTCTACCATATTTTAATTGGACCTGTACTTCTTAACCAGTTGTGGTGTAAACAAAATTACAGTTGTTGAAAGTAATTTTGATCACATTCAGTAGTATTAAAAGTATATTTTTATGATAGTGCTTTACTATTGTTTTGAAAAAAAGATAAGACTGAAATCAAGGTTTAGAGTGTTCAGCAATTTTTAAGTTGATAATTATTCCAATCAATAGAGAATTAAAACTTGTTTGTACTGATACCAAAGCATCCATTTTACTTATAAATTTTATATATTTCAATAACTTTTTATTGTAATTTATGAAAACTATTTAAAATGTTAGTTGGAAAAATATTTTCATTAATTGATCAAATAAAGCAAGATTTATGTATCAGTGAGACAGTTCTGCAAACTTAATAGAATTTAGGTAAGAGTTTTTTTTGGGTTTACTGTAGACTGCTTGCAATCAAAACTGGTTGGTTCCAGGAATAATTTAAATTTTTGATAATTCAGATTAAAAAATAAAGTGGTTTTGTTTTTGTGTAACTCAAGATGGTTCTTCCATTATCTTGTATCCTGAAAACTAAATCTTAAAACTTAAAAAATGTGCGATTTGAAGTACAATTTAATAACCGCAAGGATTTAATAGTAAAAAATGTTAAATTAAATTAGATGATTTTGGAACCTCATATTTTATTGTATCCAGGTCTTTTATTGTATTCAATGATGTACATTTTGTTGTATTATAACTACAGTCTATTGTACTCTTTTGATCTGTTGAGTTAGATTCTTATATTGTTTGTTAATTTACTAGTAACATTTGGTCAGATTTATAATATTTGACTTATTTATTATTATGGTATTTGTGTAATTAATTTTCCCTATTTAGTTTAGTGTATTTGTTTTGTTTTTCATTTATTAATTTTAGTTGATATATTTATTTGCATATTTATATTTTTAAATTATTTTTTTCTATAGTTATTTGTATATTCATTTTTTATCATATTTTCTGTTTTTTATTTGCCAGTCATAGTATTAATATCGTTGAAGTAATTAATTTTTTGTTTACAAAAGCTTAGATTTATTCATGTAATTTAACAGTTACTTTAATGTGTTGCGAATAACTAAAATTCTTATATGTAACCTCATATCAAAGATTTATTATTTTTTTCAAGATCCACCAGTTTATTGCTTTGCTCAGAGAAAAATTATGTCTTCATAATCAGTTTAAATGTAAGAAAACTATTGAATAATTGTGTTTTTGTTTGATTGAACCTGCTGATTTTTAAAAAAGTAATATAAGTTTAATGCTTTATACAAAGGATGTTTTTAAATACCATTTCCTAATAATTTTAATTTTTTTTTTTGTAAAATTTTTCATCCTAGCATCTGAGTTAGTTAAACTTATTTACTTGTTGTTAATCTTTTCATTATACAGTTAAACACTTTCTGTAGAACAATCAGTAATGAGTGTAGTTAAAAAACTATGATGACCTCCTTTCTTTCTGTACTGTAATGATATAAATTATGTAGTTATATTCCACGATGGGTCTCAGTTTCTTCTGTTTCTAAATTTAAAAAAAAAAAAAATATTATTTATTCAACAATGCAAACTGAGTTTTTACATAAAAGTGTAATATGGAAACTGTTTTTTGATTATGGGAGGTCGGATATGTATATTGTGCTATATAGAACCATAGCTGTAAAAAATTTATTTAATTTATCATCTGTATTGGCTTAAGAAACACTTAAAAAATTAAACAAATTTCAGAACTACATCCATAACTCAGTAGTGTCATAATTGAGAATAATATCAGTCATTTGCAGTTGCCTAAAAAAATTTTCTATTTTTCTCAGCTAAATGAAAATGTTATTCTAAGTAAAAATTTTATTTTTATCTCAAATTATTTGTATCCTTTCATATGTTATAGCAGTTTTATAACTTCTAATAATTTTAGTGTTGCCAATAAAATGAAGAACCTATTCTGTGTTTTGTAAAACCCAAGTGTTGATTTAATGAGATTCATTTGAAGTATCTAAAGTAGGCTTTGTGTTTTAAGAGTATTTAAAACATATTTAAAATTACAGCTATATTTCAAAATTATTATTTTTATAATGCTTCTTGGCTGTGTTTTCAATTAAGCATGACATTTCTGTCTTATTTTTTTGTTTTTTAATAAAATCTGTATGAGTTAATTAAAGAATATCTCTGTGCACTGTATAGAAATACATTTCCATAATTGATTTTTTTTTTTTTTATATCGGTTGTAGCTATTATATCTCAGAAGTGTGTGGTGAAGTAGCATCTATGTGTTCAGTTTATTTTGATGAGTAGTAATGGGTGTATAATATTTTGTTTGGAATTTTGCCTGACTTCACACCTTTCAATTTTGTTGGTGCTTCTTCCTAAGATATTCCATTTGTTGTGAATCTGTTTGATTGAAAAAAGTATGCTATTTATAGTCTTATCCAGGTGATAAAATATGTTGAAATTACAAGTATGCATCATAAGGTTAAGAGTAAAATGTATTTGTTCATAGAAAAATACAAATTGGTTAAAATTACAATAGTCATCTTTTTATTATTTTCTAATTTATAAATCACCTCTGGATATAAACACTGTGAAATTTAGTAATAAATCATTAAATTTATTGTTCTAAAATTATGATTTTCCATATCACAAATGGCTACTGATAGTTTGAGAATATGTCATTTTTCCATCTTCTGGTTGAAAGCTACAAATTAATAAATTATACAGAATGAGCTGTTTCTTTTATAAAACCTAATGAAAATAATTCATCAGCAAAAGAAAGTCTTTTCAGTAGCAGAACTTAGTAATTTTGCTAAAGGAGAACATTGTTTTTTTTTGTTCTCTTAATAACTACAATTTATAAGTTGTGTGACATCCAGATTAATTTGATTGTAGCTGTTATGTTAGTATTTACAATATTAAAGTAAATTTACTGGTGTCAGTTGAATGAAATTGCCTACTTAAAAATGTCAGTAAATTTTGAGGTTTGTTAGTTTTAACAAATAAATTTAAGCAACTTAAAAGTATAGTAGGAAGATTATAAAAATATTAATCAGATAATTTCAGTTTTCCTACTACCAATACTTTGAGCTTACATGTACTGTGTTATTGTTTTTTGGAGGCTTGTAATACTGAAGGCCTAATCATATTTGTCATTGTTTATGTAAGTATCAATTAAGTAAAGTTTATTGTTTTAGTAATCTTTAAAATATATTTTCTTTTGAGCAGTAGTGGCTGCTGTAATCATTAGATTTTTAATATAAACAGTATTTTAGTAATTTTTTAAGAAGGTTGTTTCACCCAGTTTGGTTTAACTTTAAGAATTATAAAATATATGTGTTATTGTGGTTTTTCCTTTGGTATTTCATCCTTATTTTACATATTTAATACTTCAGGATAACTGATAATGATCCTATGTTGTGCAACAATCAAATTGTAAGGTGATACTTTTTCTTGCTCATATATTTTTTATAATTTATTTATTTAATTTTAATATACATCTAATTTTCAGTGATTTGTTTTTGTGTATTTTTTCACATGAAATTAAATAATTAAACATTAAATAATCCAATCGCTCTCTCTTTCTGTCTGTCTTTGAATAAAGCATTTGTGGTATTTATAATAGTGTTGATTGCTAAACTCATTAATTGTGCTACTAATTATTAAAAAAAACATCTCTCCTTTTTTCTGATTGTTAATATATTATCAG
>JAAAKQ030499482.1:0-20575 GCA_010016005.3 Zanna intricata | reverse complement strand
TTAATAAATATTTATTAAGTATGAAATTTAGTTTTATTTAGTGTAATAAAAGTTTACTAAACAAGCAGATTTGGCTCCCAATTTTTTTAAAAATTGTTGTAATGTTCATATTTGGCTCTTTGGCTAATAAGTTTGCCGAGCTGGTCTAACCTATGATCAATACTCTATTCAATGCTCAAAAACTCCGCCTTCTACCCTCCTCAGCTTTAGCATTAAAAACTACGTCGCGTATTCGTTGAAGCTGTCCCAGTTTTTCCGCGTTCGAGTTAAATTCAACCAAATCCTCCGATGTACAACCTGTCAGGTTGGCACTTCTTCTGTGTTCTGCCCATTCTGTACATTCAAATAATGTGTGTTCCGCCGTGTCTTCTGATTGGCAATTCATACAATTCAGTGTTGCTCTTCTACAGATTCTGTGGAGATAAACAGCAAAATCGCCATGTCCGCTTAACATCTGTGAAATGTGATAGTTTACTTCACACCAGCATTTTGGTGTGATAGAACACCAAGATGCTTGGTGTTCTTTAACACAAAGCATCGAGATCTCTTATGAGTGTTTAGTCAGGCGGCCTTAGTACCGGTTGACCAACTTTCCTTCCCTTTTTTCTCGTACGTTGGTCGTGCCTGGGCTCTTTCCATCCCTTCATATCTGTTTTTCCTTTCGGCGGCCAAAAGGTCGATCAGCAGAACTCCACTTATCACACAAACGGCCTCGTACGAAATAGTTCTATACGCGGATGAAACTTCGAGTAAAGATCGTCCGTCTGTGTACAATTGACATGTTATTCAGGTTGCGTCTCCTGTTTAATGCTATATTCCAAAGCGGAGCCGCATATAATAATGTTGATGAGATCGCCGTCATGATTAGTCTTCTTTTAGACGCTCAAAAGCAATGTGTCCTGTCATTAAATGGCCAGTGCTTTCAAGGTCTTGTCTGCCTTTTCATATGTCGCCTTTATATAGTCAGAAAAACGAAGATCATGGTCTACCTTCACACCCAGGTATTTCAATGCGTTAGACGAACGCAATTGATGAACGCCTATCCTTATATCGAGTGGAGAAATGATTTGACGTCCTATAAGTGTGATATACTCACACTTACCAGGGGCAAGCTCCAACCCCTGTTCTGTCATCCACTCATCAATCATTCACAGTGCTTCATTTGCACCTCTTCCTCATTCTTACCCTGCACTAGCTCCGCTAGGTCATCTGCATATCCTATGGTTTCTAGGCCTTCTGGAAATCTTAATACGCCGTCATAAACTACCAACCATAATAATGGACCTAGAACCGATCCTGCGGGACTTCGCATTCAGCAATGAATCTTATATTTTCACCCTGTGTTTCAGCTACTAATCTTCTTCGTATCAAAAATTCTCGGGTTTGACTTCTAAGAAATTCACTGACTCCTTTACCGGCAAGCCCAGCCATTATTGCACCCCTTGAGACAGACCCAAATGCATTCTTTACATCCAGCAGTATCAATAGTTGTAAGCCTATGGTTCGACACGTGCTGTGCCTGACCCTCTCTGCCCAATTCGCCTGTATCATAGACCGGCCTTGTCGAAAGCCAAACTGATTCATGTGGATGTCTTCTCTTGTCTTCAACTCATCCATAATCTTCGTCACTATCATTCTCTCAACAGTTTTTCCTATATTATTGATAAGGAAAAGGGGCCTGAACTCAGCGGCCGATCCCGTAGCCTTGCTTTTTGGAAGGAAGCCAACCCGGGAGACCTTCCAACATTCAGGGAATTCGTCTCTTTCTTGCCTTGCATTCACCGAATCTGCTATTGTCCAAGGAGTTACTCTCATCAGGCCTTTTAAAACTGGTGCAGCGACACAGTCGCGTCCATGATTTTTATTCAGCTAACTTGTTTACTGAATGCATGACTTCTGCCAATGTATACCGTCGTCTTTCGCTGTTAGTCGGGAGGGGATGTCATTTCCTTGACGTCTAGGGAAGAGACGCTCGATTTGGGTAATCGCCTGTTCTTCCGTGAGGACGGGCAGCCTTCTTCCAAACCTTTTCGTTACTATCTGATATGCCCGTCCCCACGAGTCATTATCTAACTCACTGCAAAGTTCCAGCCATCCTTGTTTCTTAGTAGATTTGATTTCGTAATTTAGTTATCGTCTTTGTACTACATATTGGCGCTCAGCTTTCGGAAATCGATCACTACCCTCTTATCGATCATTGCTCTTAGTCTTTGCTTCTGTCTCCGAAATCGTTGTAATTCACGCCGCACGTTAGCGATGATCGTAGTCCACCAATATGCTGGCTTATGGCGTTTTAGTCTTTCAGACAGATGATGGATCTCATTCACTATTATTTCTTGCAATCTTTCAGCAGGAACTGTTTGTTCTGCAGATAAAATCTCAGCTGACTTTCTAATTACTAATTCGATCTGTTGGGTCGGAATTCTCGTATGCTGTCTACGTGAAGCAACTAGAAAAAACGGATCGCGGATCTTGAGAACGGTCGCAAAGTGATCGTAAGTGTCTCATTGTCTAACACTCGCCAGTTGCATAGCTCTTGATTCCAGCCCTCTTCAAGTAAGGTTAGATCCAAGATAGATATATGGCCTCTCGCTTCGTATGTAAGCGTGTCATCGTTCATGCAATACAGTCCAGATTTATTGGTGTATGAGCTACCAGCGAGTACGGCTTTACAATTTAATGCGCCCGTGATTATTTACTCGTTTAGCTAATCTGTTGTTAAAGTATAAATCCTAGCAATGAACTCCGCGTAATCATTGATACTACAGTTAGGCGAAATGTAAAAGCCAATGACCACTGCGTTAGACAGCTCAACAGCCACAGCACCATTGCTACGATCAAATGATAGTAAGGAAATATTGCTGCTAATGTTTTTTATAGCTAAATCGCCAGTCGTATCAAGTATCCAACCACTCTTAGGTGCATCATACTTATTTATCTCGGCAGTGACTAGGAGATCAACATTGTATTTCTTAACCAACTCGTCCACTAAATCGTGGGAGAGGGTACTTCTGTTTGCATTAGATAACAACAATCTAATCATTGCGGCGTTTTGCACATTCTGCGCCTCCAGTGCGATGAGTAGTTTCTCCACAATCTAAACATCTTTTCGGTTCAATGTATTTCCTTATTTTGTGGTCCTTCCCACAACAATTAAAACAGAAATCAAGTTGATTTGGGCCTTGATAGTTCCAGCTGCGAAGCCCGAAACTCCAGCATCTGTAGCATCTATTCGCATCTTCGCGAATATGGGCTCGACAGTGTACCCAGCCTATTTTAATTCGGTTTTCCACTAGCTTACGTGCCGCTCTAAACTTAGTAATGAATGTCGCATTCTTGGTTTCCCCGTAAGCTGGGCGGATGGATGGAAATCGGAAGGATTCGTCTAGACCTAACGACCTTTTAATGGCCTCCTGTATATCTTGTTCTGTAGTGTCAGTATCGATGTCTTTTATATGTATCACAGCTCGACGTCCGGATTAGGTTCTAAAATCAGCCTGCAGTCTATCTACCTTTTCCCTCAAGACTGAAGTAAACTGTTCCGCAGTCTGTGAGTCATTGATATGTACATGTAATTCGTCTGGCATCCCCTTCCTCAGGAAGAGTATATCGCCCTCTTCCTCTTTCAAAGCCGTAGTCTTCATAGTTCGCAACAAATCAGCAAATGTTTTTCTGGACGCTTTGCCCACTACAGTAAGACTTTCTTTGACCGGTGGCGTAGCTTTTTTGACTGTCAAGGAACCCGCCAGACTGGATCTACTTAAACTTTCTGTCAACGGAGCTATTATAGTGACCGGGCGTTCACTATTTCTAAATATATAGGCCAACAACTTCTTTGTAGGTAGAGTTAACGATCCACCAGGCAATACAAAAACTGGTGAAGGAGATTTAGATTTATCCTTCTAATCGCAGTCAATATTATCATCAGTGTCTCCCTCTCATTCATAGAAGTATCCAAGTGGATGCTAAAACTATTCCTTTGCAAGGAATCCGATTCAGAGCCAATTACGTATGCAACTTCTTTTATTATCTCCCCAGGTTTGATCATCGTTTCAGCAGATGTGTCTTTATGTGTATTTCTCCGATTAGCTAGATTGAAAAATCTGCAACTGTCTCCTGTAATTAGCGTTGATTGCACCTGATTGACCTTACCCATTAGGGTAGCCGGCCTTTTCTTAGGCAACTGCTCGATAAGATGCTCGTCAGTAAGATCGCCCGAAATTAATCTATTTGTATTCAATTCCAACACCGGATCTGTTTGAGTCGCCTGTGTTATTGTTGTGATCGGCGGAGATGATTCCGTTAATGCTTTGAGGCCCTTGCAAATGGCGGTAAGCTCTTTTTCGTGATGGTGTATGTATTTCGCCAATTCTAGTCCGTAATTTTGCTTTAACGTGACCAGACCAAAAGCCAAATGGTTCTAGGTCCTTTAGTCAGCCTGGCATGGGTTCCTCTTCCTCAGAGAAGGCAGGTTTAAATCGTTTCTTGCCCTTATTCACTGGTGGCTTCTTCAAATGCAGTCTCAGAGATTCTCTGAGACTGCTCCAGCTGTTCCTGTCATTTTCAGGTAAAGATCTATATCTCTGCATGATGAAAATTTTGCTCAGGGCCAAATTCCGATTAATTTTATACCCCGTATATTTGGTGGGGGGGTCGGGAAAATGTATGTCCTCAAATCCGGTGTCAAAAGTTTGCGGTTGAGTTGTTGGGGGGTGTGGAAGGTCCGGATCGATATAGATATGGGGGGGTGGAAGGGTCTACGTAGAAAAGGTAAGTAATAGTAAAGAGGGAAAGGTTTCCCCTTATAAAGCTTACGCTAGGACTTCCAAAAAAATTTCGCATATGCATAAATAGACAAATTAAATATAATTATTTATACGCAAAGTCATTAAATTAAAACACCTATGTTCCTTTTGTTTTAGGTGAATCTGACTTCAGTCGTTGAAAACTTTATTAGGTTTTAAGATAATAATATTAGCAGTTATTTTAATATGACTGAGTTTAATAGAGGCGAACGCTGCTTTATCGAAGACGAATACTCGAGTAACTTCCAAACAAGGACTGAAGAAATTGTTCAACAATGGTTGCTTATATAGCTGTCAAACGTTTGTACATGACCGGTTGTGATAAAAAATGTTGCAACATTAGTATCATAATAAAAATTAACGAATTTGTGCGGTTAATTAGCGATTTCTGTTTTATAAGGAAAATATAATTATTAATTACTTCTTTCCGTTTTATAAGGAAAAAAATAATTATAATTATGATTATTATTATTATAATAAAAATAATTATAATTTATTTCGAAACAACAGGATTCGATATTGTCACACCTCACCCAGCGGCGTCGAATGACCTGTGTGTGAGAAAGATAGAGATACACCTGTGCGTGAGAGTGAGAGAGATCGAAAGAATGATCTTTAATTTGTCCCAACTGTGGGCTTTTGTATCTACTACGGTATGAATAATGTCTACAGATGTAATTAAAAATAAGATTAAAGATGTAATTAGCACATTGAATGTAAACCGGCATTATCATCAGGAGAATTATTTATCACACTGGCTAACATAAAGTACGTTGTAGCGAATACATCCTAATTGATAAATTCCATCCTTTTGATCTACAAAAGGTGTAACATTTGTATTTAGAGATTTTAGTGTACACGAAATTTTTGTCTCTGGATTCTGGACAGTGCTAATAATTAAATTCGCTGTTGTTTAGCGATAAAGCTATATTTACTCAAAGTAAAATGTTTAATTCAAAAAACTGTTACAAATGGAGTTATGAAAATTCATATTGCATCGTCGTAACTGGATTCAAACACAGCTTCTTCTGAAATAATTGGTGCGGTATTACAAGTAACAAAATTCTCGGACCATTCATTTTCAATGAGAATGTTTTGGATGTTTCGTATCTCAATTTTTTGCAAAATAATTTGCCAAATCTATCGGAAGATTTTCCTCTAACATCAATAAGGCTGATGATTTTCTAGCTCGAGGGGTCAACTCCATACTCTTTTCTGTAGCAGTTAGAATACATTAAAATTTGAATTTTTAAATAATTAGATTGGAGTGGCGAACCTATTAATCTCTACGGTTGCCTGACTAAACAGATCGGAACTACTACCTGTGGGGCCATTCTAAATCATTAGTATATGAACAAAAGTCTAATACAAGAGAAGAGTTAATTATTAGAATTCTCATTGGGGTGTAACTAATACAAAAAAAAAAAACCAGTTGAAATGCAGAAAGACGCCAAAAATTTTTTTGTCTATTTCGAGCGGAGTACTCTATCCACTGTAGTAGAGGACATTTTCAGCCGTTTAATTTTTTGTGAGAGGTTTTATTTTTTGTTTTTAGTTGTTATTTTTAAAAAAATAATTCTTTTGTTTTGTAATATTAAGACTTTGTTTCGTTCAATACCTATTTCAAATCTGTCGCATTTTTATATGTATTCTTTTTAATACACTTCAAAATTATTGTGTTTGCATTTAGTTTTGTAGACTTTATTATACCAATTTACTTAAAATCAAATTCTGTACGAGTTATTTTTAAAACTTTTGTGTTTTTGTTACTCATTTAACAAAGTTATCTTAAGCCAATAAATAGAGTGTATTTTGACCCCAACTTTTGTCTATTATACTAAATTTTTAAAAAAGTAAAAAATACTGTTCTGGAACCGATTGTTTTCAATTTTTCTAGTCAGATTTCATATAGTATTACTAAATTTACCTCTTAATCCGGAACGCAAAATTATAGTTCAGCTTAATTTAACCGAAGGTGCAGAAATCAGGGTGAAATCTTTCGCCAGCCGACACTCCTTAACGAAGCGTTTCCGAACATTGTTTATATGAAATTTTTTTAGAATTTGTACTAAACGTTTCTTACATTTTTTTTTTTTGAATCACATTGTGAACTAGTCATGAATCGTTTTGGGTGACTACGACAAACATAATTTAAAAAAAAAGTAATGTTTTCTTTACATTTATTATAAATATAGACTTGAATTTATAAAAAGGTATTTGAGGACACAGAATAAACCATCTTAAAGTTAAAATATCAAACCAGTCAATCAATTGATGGCTCAAAATGAAGTAAAAAAATAAATAAATAAAAATAAAATAAATAGAAATGCTAAATATCAGTATTGATTTTACCGAATGTTCACATGAATTTGATAAAATTTTTATGTATTTCTTGCACTTCTGGGAAAACAATAACTTAAACTTATTTTTGGCTCCAAATAAAGTTGATTTAAAAAAATTTCATTACCTTATTCCCGCGTGACCAAAAGTTGAGAAGAAATGTTTTTGTAATCATTCAAAATTGTACACCTCAAATAATTAAAAAGAGTAAAAATTATTAAGTAGAAAAGCTTGTTATTAAAAACGTGTACATAATTATAAACTATCATGTCGAGAAAAATTAGTGTAAGTTTTACATTTCAAACAAATTAACCCTAAATTTACATATATTTTGAAATTGTTGCAATTATTTTTCAACGTTCTGACTAGGTGAGGTATAAACTTTGTACTAAATGAAATCAGTATAACCGTTCTTTCATAACAATTTTCAATTTACATAAGTGGGTTTAAAGGACTACATATTTCAATAAATATAACACATATATGTACCTAGGGGCCAATTAAATGATTCGAGTTTTAAACGACTATTTTAAATAAATCGAAAGTGAATTTTTTGTTATCTCTACTATTTTCGCCGAACGACGAGGCAGCGTAATGTTTTAAATTATTGACAATTACGGAAATGGATACAGCGGCACAGAATTTTAGTTATTAGAAATTAACTCATCAGATTAAGCATATTGAGATAATAAACTTTTTTATATGATCTAAATACTATCCTAATAGCAAAATTTATGAGTCAACTAAAATTTTTAATTTATTGTTAAAAGTCTCATAGAATATCGGGTAGAAAAAACAGTAAACAAGTAGCATAATTTGTATGGAAGGAATGATGGATTTTATAACTTCCATTATGAGGTATTCTATTATTTTTAATACATCATTAACTGCTTTAGCTAATTCTTTATTTTCTTAATGTTTTGTAGATAAATTTCTTGCTTTATTTTAATAAATATAAATAATGTATTTTCCACTGCATACCATTAAAGTTACGCCTAAGCAACTACTGTAAAAAGAAAGAATTGGGTTATAAATTGTTGAATAATTGCTGTAGTATTATATTGCAGGCATTTTTGTTTCATACACAATAGTTCCCTGTTCAGCCTCCAAAATTACCGTTAGGTTTTACATCAGAGGATGAATGAGGATTCTACGTATGTATGTAAGTAGATGTTAGTCATATGCACAGTCTCATATCAAAGTGTATTCTCTTAAGATTTTCATCACCAAATTAACACACACGCAGGCACGAAAGTGACCGGTATGGAGATTTTATATGACGAATGGGCGTAACCAGGACCAATTTCCCGGCTCTCAAAGTAGCTGAGTTACAGGACCCTGCCACGAGTTCCAGCCAATTTTTGAATAATTAAATAAACCAATGTTAACGGTATTCAGCTTTTATATTAGAACCAATATAATGACATCTTTATTAGTGAATTGAGATGTTTTACCGGTACAAGAATAATGTTTGTGGTAATTACGAAAAGTAGTGGTATTAGAAGTTATTTATTGAAAGTATTAATGAAATTTGATAAACTACAGAGATCGTTATCCCAATGTCTTCTCTCCTTAAAGTACCCAGAAAGAGATGATTTTTGTAAAAAAAGTGTCTTAATGTAAACTGCCTTATATTAAAATTTCTTCTTTTAATAGCAATTAGTTTCTTTTCAGTCAATTTCTTTAGTCAAATACAACTTGTTTCAGAGAAAACTGGCATTATAATTTTCACGACTGTGACATAACTCAATTCATGAGAACGGTAACGGATATAGGTAAATTTAACCTGTAAGCAGATCATAACTTCATATTCGTTGTATCTGTTTATACTGGATCAGTAATTTATACGATTTGGAGATCGTTTTTGGAGCGTTCATATTACCCTTCTTTGCATTTAATTCAAAGTTGCTTAAAAAAAAAAAAAAAAAAAGAATTTTTAAACAATAATTTTTCCTTAAAAAATGACTTACTTTATTGTCTTTAACATCTTGAAAGTGGTATTTCATGGGTTAATAAACATGTCAAAATTTGTTTATTGACGTCATGTTATCTATACGATCATAATATGGAAATTATCCTTGGGTTGTACCAGCACTATTATTATCCTTTCTACAACACAATTACCAAACCAATTATCAGCCCATAGCAAATTAGTTCTATAACTGTTAATTTGTAATCTGCTTATTAACATTGTAACGTAAGAGAACGAGTGGCAGTCAATCAATTCGATATTGAATAGGTGTATTTCGAATCTTTCAAAACAATTTTATATAAACCTTAATTCTAAATTTTCCAGAAATACCCTAAACAGGACGGTTAACCCCGTTCGCACAAATGTAAAATTACCGTGTCTGATACGGGAACCGCGTTCAGGATGACGCGGCGCAAAATTATTTTTATTAGTTCAGGCTCGTAGACCGTGCAGAAGTCGACTACACCATACTCACAACACAACATATAATTAAACATTCTAATTGTACTATTCTACAACATTAAAATAATAAGTCAATTAGATGACGGATTCAATATAAAAATAATTATTTAAATAATAGAATTTAGTTAAAAATTTTTTAATTAAGTCATACTTTATTATTTCAATTTTTCAGATTACCACAAGAATCAAATAATGTCGTGATCCTTAGCAAGTTTTTGAAGTTAGAGTTTTTATTACAACCTACTTAAAGCCATATTTGCTATACATCTTGCAATGAAGTTGATTAAAAGTTTTGTTTAACTAATTAAAATAAGTTTATACAAATAATATTTTACCGAAACACCTCTAATAAAACAAATAAGGTATCACTGAACCTCTCCATGAATGACACACACATGGAAAGTAAAGTTTTTTAATTAAAATTTGAAATTAATAAAAAGATAGGACATGGGCCACCGTTTTAATGAATAAGATGAGGAACATAATTTATTGTATGAAAGTGTGTGAATGCATAAAGTTTTAACTTTATACACAAATAAAAAAAAAATTAATATAGTTGATGGCTAGTTTTCTTTCTTTATTATTACTTACTGATCTCCATAGCGAAGTGGTCATTACCTTTACCAGGAAGTCCGAGTTCTGGTTAGGTACGGCATTTTTCATATGCTAAAAAATTCCCTCTCCCACGCGTAAGTTTCAAGCTTATGTGACAATATTATCAAGCAAAAATAAAATTACTAAATACAGATAGAGAAAAAAATTACGTAGAAATAGATAAATCGCAATTTTAATAAGTTAGAGAGCAATTTTCAAGATAAAAAAGAATGTTAAGGATAGTCTTATTCCCTACGCAATTCATTCCATTACTGGGATTTTTGCTTGAAAAATTAAAGAGGCGTACTTTTTTAAGTACTTTTTAACCTAATTCTATTATATATTTACTATTTATAATTTACTATTATATACTATTGATATATACATACTTACTAGTACTTTAATACTATTTATCAGAATTTTTATTCTTAAAAATTAAATAAAAAATTTTGTGCTTTTATTGGTAAGCTTGTTAAAATATGGTACAATGTAGAAAATATCCGTTACTATGCAGTGAATAAATATATATTTGTGGAAGTTTCTGTTTTGTACCTTCCGTTGCAAACATCTTATTCAAGAAAATGGTTCATCAGTTTGCTGATGGTAAAAATTTATTGCATAACCGTGCAATACTTTTCTTTCGAAGATAATTAAGATAATTTTTTTTTTTTTTATAACATTGGTTCCATTTTTAACAGATCCAATACTGGTATCAATTTAAACAACGGTCATCTTAATACTTCGAAGAATATTTTCAGAAATGTAATAAAATTGCAAACTTTTCTTCACTGACTACAACATTGGTCAACATATTTTATTTAGAAATTCCTGAACTGGTGACTCTATAAAAAAAATTTAAATCAAAATTGGTACAAGTTTTGCAGAGATTAAAAAACTATTATGTAAAATATAAAATGCTATTAAGGGAAAAATAATTATCAAATTAAATCTATGAATCTAATTGAAGTTTTAATTGGTTCTTTCATCAATGCTTCTTTCATCAGTGTAATATAATAATTAAATTTGATAAAACAGCAGTACCGAAATCGATTTACATGAAACAGGGTCAGTTGTCAGACAGCGGTAAGACTCACAACCTGTTGACGGTCAAATGTAATCTCAAGTAAAAAGTAAAATATAAATTTACTATGTCCCATAACAATTTCGTATTTTGAGACTAAACTATACACATCAAATTAAATAAAAATTTTCATTTTAAAATACAAATAAATTTATTATTTCATGCAGTTATATTTTTCCTATTATGGCTAAAAATAGATTTTCCACAGATTTCTATTAAAAATCACAATCCTTCTGTACTTCATTTCATGGATTTTAAGTAAATCATGTTGTTTAAAATTAATTTGTCTTATAATTGAAAAAAAAAGATGGGTTCTAAATGCTATACCGTCAAAAAAAAAGTTTATTTGATTTGTAATAACAAACTTTGTAAATTATCAAGCATGTTACAAAATTTATTAAAATTTGAACAAAACTTAATCTTGAGCGAATTCATCTTAATAACGAAAAACATAAACACACGTATTACGGTATAATTTTTAAATTAAAAAAAAGACAGAACAGAAAGTTAAAGTATAATAAAAATAATAATTATTAACACTTAAAACATTAAAAATTTATTCAATTCATTATACCATAGATACACTGTTCGAAATGTTCTCACTGATTGTTAATGCCAAACTTAGAACATGAGGAAGCTGTAGCAAAAGTAAAAGGGAACTTAAATAAAAAATTCTAAAAATTAATTCTTCTTTTTGATTAAATTTTTTTTTATAAATGACTTAGTTTTGAGTCCTTTTAGACAGTAATCAAGGGGTATTGAATTCAAAGGATCCTGTAGATCAATTAATCAGCCCTTTGGATTTACTTTTTCAAATTAAAACCTGTCCAACTTCAAGAAAAAGATGGGAAGGTGTAACATCATGTTGAACCCTTGTTTTAGCTTTTTAAGCCATAATTATTATCAACTGATTAACTTAAAAATTCTGCAAATCCGTTTTTTGAAAAGTAAATGCTCCAATTAATTGTTCCCCATTTTCCACCATTGTTTTTTTCAAAATACGGGTTTTGAAAGTATGTTTATATCACTTTATTTGGATGTTTGATTTTGATTAACCACTAATTCCTTATATTACTTATTCCATTTCTGATAAAGATAGTTTCTTCTGTAAATAAACTGAATTTATGACATTTGATTTTTTTTTTTTTTGGTCCCATTCCCGAAGTCTCGTTTTATTTGGTTGAAGGTATTAAAAGATGGGTGTACGTGGTATCATGAGGTATTACGTGAGGGCAATACTTCAGTACGTGATATCCTTATTCGAAGTGAAATCTATCTAGTGCTGATGATGATTTCTCTATTTAAGTAGGATGATCAGCAACAGGTTGTTATGTAGGATGTTCAATAAAATAAGCAACTGCTCTAAATGACATTTAGATCGTAATCTCAAGTACAACAGACGCAGAACATTTTGTGATTAAAAAGTCATTTGTTGGAGGTCCATCTTTATAATCAGGTTTTCAGATCAAATATTTCCATAAAAAAAAAGACTATGCTTTAAAGACTAGATTGGCATTGATGAATAACGTAAATCGCGTTCAGAATACAGCATATAGCATAAAGGTTATGGCTAACGTATTATGAATAAAGTTAACTATCGGAAGCAAGTTCTTTCGATGTAAATTTGATTTAGACACTATAAATAATCCAGTTTTAGATGGATGAACGATTTATAATTGTCTAGATCCAAAACAATTATAAAAAAATTCTTATTTCTTATATTATTTTCTTATTTGCTTCCTCTTGAATAAAATATGAATTTCAAACATAATTAAAAAAATAAATAAATTCTTCCCCACGAATTTTATTTCAGCTTTTAAACTGTCAATTTAACAAAGTTATTTATACAAAAATAATAAAAATTATTTTCTTTTTTTTACAAAGATTTTTATTGAGTTTTATAAATTAATCGTAACACTTTATGGAGATACAGCTTTAAAATTTAGCGTAACAGAAATTAAGTACGTTATTCCCTTACAACTACAGAAAAATTTTTGGAAAAATCTTTAGGTACCTTTAACGGAATATTAACTTTTCTTTATTTTGGTCGGTGACGTGGATTCCAGAAGTAAGTATGTTTTTTTGTTGGACATTTTCTATAAATGTGAGCTTGATAAAGAAAATTTTTTACTTGAATAAATGAAATGAGTATTTTATTAGAAATTATCTATGTTTTGTTTGATTCCCAAATGGCTTTGCAATTGCTAATAAGTAATATATTATGTTTTCTAAGTAAGTAAATTCCAAAAATTAAACACATTCACGTGTCTCATTTGTTAAAGTATTCTCTAACCCTCACAAGTTTATTATAATTTTAGTAATCGTTTTACAAATTTTTCTCCATCTCATAGTAAAATTCTTTTATTTATCTCACCTATTCATCACCGCAGTACAACTTTCAACACTTTAACAGTTAAAAAAACTTCTCACATAATTTCATCCACCTCACATTTGTTTTACGGAGGATAATTTATTTAAGTCAAAAATGTTGTATTTAAGTTTTAAAAAGTAGTTAGGGGTGAAGGATACAACTGAAATTTTCTTATTTTCTTTAAGTTTTTTTAATAATGATTACATGTGCTCCAATAATAGTAAAACCGTGCAAAGACCCGCCCACATGTATCAACTTTGCAGTTGATACATATGGGCGGCACGGATCAAGGTCAAAAAACTGCCCGAAATATAAAGAAGAAGTGGCAATTCAGGAAGTAAGCTGTCCAGAGAGTGAACTATTTGGAAGCCAGGAAAATTGTGTGGGCGGAGGCTAAATTTGAGGTCCAAATAAAAGCGGCGGATGAAGACATTGTATTCTTAACTCAATGGAAGCCAGGTTTTCAAAATGAATTTGCTAGGGTGCTGGCCGATCGGTCCTTTGAGATCAAAACAAAGCTTGACTCTGATCTGTCCATCCCAATTGGAACGGTTATATAGGACACTCGAAAAATCGAAAGGCTTTATCCGGGAGACGGAGATGAAGATAATGGTCTACCGGACGATTGAGGCACTAAATAAGATCATGGGTATAAGTGGCACTAGAAAACGGTTCTGTATTTCGAATGACAAATTTGGATGGAAGTTAGCTAAGATTTTGGAATATTGAGCCAGGAGGGAATCTGGGCTACCAGATAAGCTATTTCTACATCTAATAGCGTCGGAAGAGCGACTACCCACCCAAATGGTTGGCTCCCCACCATCACTCGTTGCGGTACATAAGGCGAGGACCTCATACGTAGATCTGTTTAAGATGGTTAAAGTTGGGGTTGGAAATCACCTGGCAGTTAATACAGTATCTGTTAAAAAAGGAAGGGGTGATGAACTACAGATACGGGTGAAGGAGGGATCCAACACCAAGGTTGATTTGTTACAGCGATTGGATGAACGGCTAACGAATGCAGTGATGGCGGATAACCAAAGGACAGACGAATGGTTGCCTTCAACGTGCTAGGAATGGATAAGGATGTTGTAGAGCGCAACATCATATACGCAATACGACAGGCAAACGCAAGTCGAAGTGATGTCGCTTCGCCCGGCATACGGGGAAACAATGAAAGCAGTAATAAGAGTACCAGGTACGGCTGCGGAAAAATTAAAAGCAGCAGAAAGTGTAGTCATTGGCTGGCACTCGTGCAGGATTGAGCAATGGCGAGACGAACTGAAATGATTTTGTTGCTGGCGACAGGGACACTCCTAATCAAGACGTGATGGACCAGATAGAACTGGGATGTGTTTCAAGTGTGGCAGTACGGCTCACCGAGTAAAAGACTGCAATCAGGGAGCCAAATGCCTAGAATGTAGACAATTGGGACATAGAACGGGATATTCGCTCTATACGAGGCACAACCGTAGAGTAGCAGGTGGAGGTACTACAATGATGAGGTGTTTACAAATAAATGTTGGGAGACGGCGGGTTGCGCACGATGTCTTGTGGAGATGAAAACAAAAATGGAAGATTACGATATGATGTTCTGTGTGGAACCGAACCGGATCTTGACTGCTAATAACGGTAGGTGGAACAATTCCCAGAGCGGTCGATATACGCATGGTAAAATTCCAGGTGTTAGGCTATTGAAGGCGATAAAGTGGAACGTCCCCAATCGGCACATCACACAGTTTTTGTCGGGACATAGTGCCTTTAGGGCGAGTTTGGTAAGATTTCGGTTAGCGGACACGGGCTTATGCCCGGAATGTTGGATTGAGGACACTGTGGACCATGTCCTTCATGTTTGTCCCCAGTATGAAGCTGAAGGTACAAGAGTTGTTATGGAGCTCGAGAGAGTAAACTCCTTTCTGGATCTGCGAGTCAATTGGAAGACTTCCAGAGAATGGACGACCATGTGACTGGTTTCCCCGTTTTCTCGCACTGAGCAGAATGGCTGAGGGAGTATGGTAGTGTAGTACCCCGGGGGGCTAGGGTCCGCTTGGACAATTTGAGTAGCCGAAGGTAGGCTCTTTAGCATCGAGCCTCGGTTAGATTTAGTTTTTTAGTATCAATAGAGACGTGTTCGGGAGCATACCCTCCCATGCTCCCGACACGATATCGGTTGCGTTTGTATACTTTGGTAGAAATGGAATGCACCTTTACGGGAGTTAGGGAAGCGATAGTGAAAGTTGCGTTCAACTTGCTGTAGTTCGTCTAAGTGGGCCTCACAGTTAGAGCTGCAGTGGGAATTTAGAAATTATACTCAGCTCTCGAACGGACCAGACCTGAGGTTCACGAGGACTGTTATGTTAATTGTCTGCATTAAATTCTCTAAGCCATCGTGGCGAAAATGTTAGCTTACGCGAGTAGAGTCTAGCATACGACTGCTGAGTAGGTGGTGAGATAGGCGCGGGGTTTCATGCTTCCGTGACTTTTCTAGCATGTTTTTCGAGGTAGTGGTTTTGGGCAAGGTGTCCTATATCTTCGCAGAAGATATCGGACACCGGGCTAAATTTTGCGGTTAATTGTCGATGTGAATGTCCCTAGGGGCATTGGCATCGGCGGCATCTCCCCAAAGTCGTTTGATGACTGTGGATGTTATCAGACCGAGGCTGAAAGTCGACCTCCGGTAGAGCCCTTCATGGCTAAGAACGGAAGGGGTGGTGTGACAATCCGTAATGTCACTTGGCGGACGTTCTTCCCCTCGAGGGGGAATCGAGATGCTAATAACGGTTGGCAGGCAGACGACAATTACGATGTAACGTTTGTATCTGTCTCGGGGAGGTATGATGTAATGAGGACAAAAACCCGGATGGGGATAGTTAGTGTCTTCATGTCGACAGTGACTATGATAGCTGCCTATACCACTGACCAGCTGTTATATCACCGAACTGTGCAAAGGACCGTTTTGAAGACTTCCTTGATAATTTATCGTACAATTAGAGAAGCACCGAGGTCGGTTGTAGTTATGAGAGACTTTAATGAGGAAGCGGTGATGCTTGGAGGGTTGAAAACCACTCCCAGAGGAGTCACACTCGCGACCGCACTAAGTTCGGTGAATATAGCCTCAGTTGGGACACCTGGTCATACGACATTTGTTGGTAGGGGGACAGGGTCTGTAATAAACCTAACACTCATCTCTGACGGAGGCTTTACCTTAATACAAGATTGGACAATATTGCAAGAAGAGTTTTTAACGGATCACAGAGGAATCAGCTTTGATGTTATTGATAATAGAATGCCACATTATCGCAGGAAAGAACGTTGGAAGCCAACCCCAACTCATATGCAAAACTTTGTAGGAGCTGCATTACAGCGATTGAGGGATAACCCGATATTCGACCCGAAAGGGTTGCATCAATTTATAAAAGAAGAGTCAGATAACATACACCCAGGGGGCGAATAATCGCGGAGGCGGGTTTATTGGTGGACCCCAGAAATAAGTCGTTTAAGAATCGAAGTGTCTCATTTAAGTAGGGTTTGGCAAAGGCGTAGGCGGGTCCAGCTAGATGATGAGGAAGCGTCCCACAGTTATAAAATGGGGAGGAATGAGTATGCTGATGCAATAAAGAGATCTAAAAGGGAGCGATGGAAGCAATTAGTAAATGATCTAGAGGTAGACCCGTGGGGCACAGCCTATCAAATATTTAGTAAGAAGTTTGGTTCTCCCGCACCGCTATTGGCTAAGGAGACAGTGAAGCGCACTTACTGAAATTTGGGACAAGAATATTAAGGACGTCCTGATTGCAAACATCCTATCTATTTTATATGTTTCAAATAGACGAACACAGCGATGTGTGTTTATGTGGACTCCAGTGCATGCTGGTACTGCAGCAAATGAAAGCGTAGATGAAGTTGCCAGAATGACAACAATCTGCCAATATAATTAAAAACAAATGATTAATGAGTGGAGAGGATTGAATACGAAACTAAACGCCGCTAAATTTTCCCCTTGGATGAACGGCGTGATTCTGACTCGCGGAGAACAAGTGGCGGTGACGAGACTTAGAATGGGTCACATGCGAATAACAAATTCATATTTGTTAGCTGGCGAAGAAAGACCAATGTGCGGTGTTTGTCACAAAGTACAAAGTCAAGCATCTAATGAAAAAGTGTACTACACATGAGATCCTCAGTAAGAGGTTTGGCTTAACAAATAAAATTGCTGCTTATTTGAAGAGTGGAAATGAGGAAAAAATAGTTACGTAAAGTACGTATAATTACGTAGTAGATATTAACCGTATATCGGCAAATTAAAGCTGTATAGGAATTCCTAAGGAAAGGAGTTTAATCTAGGAATATAGGCATTTTTGATCATTTTGGTATTATTAATATATTTTTTACACATTTTGTCTTCGATGTTTTATTTATTATTATTTTTTAATATCAGGGCCTTTTACACCCTGTAAGTATTCTAGTGTTTTAATATACGTGAGTTCCTCGATGTTTTGTGTTTTGGTATTTTTAAATAAAATGTTAGGGCTCTTTACATCCTAACATATGACGAACCTGATGGTGATTTAAACTTTATTTTAAAGAATGTGACGAGGACTAATGACCATAGTATTCGATGCTCATATAAGCCTTACGAAAAAAAAAGTCTTTCCTACTACTGTTATTATTAATCAGTAAAAACTGGAAATTTTCATTCATCCTATCTTACTTATTGTTAATTTTTGTGAAGTTAAATTCATTCGATACAAAATGTTTTTTTTTTTTCTAAATGTCATTTGCTTTAATAAAACAGAATACCGACACTAATAAAGCGTTATTAGAGTTCTGGGCAGGAAAAGAAATATGTTAGTAATAACACTCACAAGTATACGTTGAGTGATACGATTACTACACCCTAATAAAAATAGATTTTTTGTTGACCTATATGATCATAGACTATCACAGATCTTATTAATCATACATTTATTTCTAGTATCCTGCAAAGCTCGCATGTGCACTGTGTTCAGGCCTGAGAAGGTACACCTCAGATGATCTGATAACTAGTGTGTTCACAAGGGAAAAATAAACCTCTATGCAAGCAAATCACGAATTAATATTTTTTAAAAATATAAACAGTGCAGCGTATCCCTTCTGTGTGGTCTAATTAAAGATAGAAACACCTTCAGAATAAATTTAATTAAAAATTACAGCAAACAACACAAAAATATGTGCACAAAATTATGTTTGATCTTTTTCTGATAAAGGAAAAATTTAACTAACAGAAAAATTTATATATTAAAACGATCTTATTATATTAGTTCCTTTTAAAAAAAAATTATCCCCTCAAAAGATCAGCTACTGATTATAATTATCTTTCGATTAAATTTTGAAAAGAAGTTTCCTTGAAAAAAATAAGATTAATGATGTATAACAGATTAACACACTAATAGAAATGTTTACTTTCACAATAAATTCTGTTTTCAGAAATTCATTTTATAATTCAGTTGGCTATGAGCTTCCTTGTTAATGAAATAAATTCTATAACACATGGCAGAACTCTATTTCTAAAAATTACAGTTAAATTTTAATAAGCTATTTATTTAGTTTTTTACACTGAAAAACAAGGTATCTCAATTTTTAATTTAAAGGTTAGTATATCTAATTTGTTTTAGATATATTTATTTTCAGTAACAAACGGTTGTTCAGAATCTGTGGACATAGAAACAAACTCTTATTTTCTTAAATGACATTGACATGATAAATTTAAAAAAAGAAGAAAAATGTTATTTGAAAAATCCCTTAATCAGTAATTATGTCACTTGGTTTAGTCTCTTGTAATTACAAATGCATTATTTACAGTAAAGTAAATATTGAGGTGTAAATTAAAAATGCTCAATTAAAATGGAAGGTTTACTTTACTGGATATCCTTTAAAATTCTACTTGTTTTCTAGTATTTTCTACTATTTTTCAATTAAACAAACTTTCCTTTGCAGTAATTAATTTTTCGAACTTTACTCCCCCGTATTTTAAAATCGTTTATTACTTTTGATCTCGACTTGATGAGTAAGCATATAACTTTAGGTTGTTTAGTTGTAACAATAGAAAACAACTAAGATATAAAATAAACGTAAATCAAATTATAATCATTTATTAAGTACAAAATAAATTTACAGCTGCCGTTTGCAGCAGAATTAATATTTCACTCGCTCTCTGTCTTCCATGCCACACACACACACACACACACACACACACACACACACACACAAACAAACACGCGCACGCGTACATAAAAAGAATAATCTACAGAGTTACCTTTATTTTTTTGAGCTGTAAAAATAAAATTTATTTTATTATTCTTAACTCTGAGAACAGGACAGAAGAAAATTTGAAGTCCTGATATACTTACCATCAAAACGGGGAAAGTAATTCTATTTGAAAAAAAGGGAAGCACGAACGACGACAGCAAGTTCAGACCGATATGTCTTTTGCCGGTATTGGGAAAGATGTATGAAAAGATCATCGTCAACAGCCTGAACAGGGAAATTTGTGAGAGAGGTGGTTTGTCCCAAAACCAGTACGGTTTTGTTAGGAGCAGATCGACATTGGACGCACTAAAGTTCGTGCTGGATTGGACGAGGGACTGCCGATCGGGCACGTGGAGGACCGTGGAAATCCCCTTGATGGTCCTCCTCGATGTCCGGAACGCTTTTGGCAGTATACGCAGCAAGTATATCAATGATGCACTTCGGAAGAGAGAGATCAGTAATTATTTACGCGCAATTGTGTCTGACTTTCTACATAATAGGGAGATTGTTGTAGATACCGAAGAAGGAGAGTCGCGATTCGTAATAGGAGGGGGAGTGCTCCAGGGTTCGCCACTAAGCTCCCTCCTCTGGAATATCTCACTGGATGAAGTGCTGGGTCTGCAGTTTCCTGCGAGCGCCAAGGTGGTCGCTTTTGCAGACGA
>JAAAKQ030499481.1:8461-40885 GCA_010016005.3 Zanna intricata | reverse complement strand
ACGGTGAGGGAGGTTTAGTCGGTAGGGGGCAGGTTACACTGCTTAGCCGCCTAGCAAGGCTATTTAGTTCGCTAGGTTGGCTAGCTTGGGACAACTAGTGTTCCCGGTTCTGAGTCCGACACACTCCCATGAAGACCCCTTGGGACGTGCGTAAATGTATTCCTTCGCAACTCATCAAAAAAAAAGAAAAAAGTCTTTGCAGTTATCCATTAAGGAGGTTTCCATTAAATGCAGTTTAAACCCGGTTCTATAAATTCAGGACAATGTATCCTTTGAAATAGCCAATTCATACAAATTAGAAACAGCTAAACTGAAAGTAAAAGCCCAGTCAGTGGTCTTGGGTTACAAATTTAACCTGAGACGCTCTCAGCAAACAACACGCCTAGCATTCGCTTTATGCATGTCTTCATTTTCTTTCTATCAGTTTACTATTTATCTACCCATTCGATTAGAAAGGAGACATCGGAACCGATTTTTACAGGTCACATGTATCTAGGATGGATACGCCTAGCATACGGATACGCCTAGCATTATTAGTTTGCTAATTAAATATCTATCCCTTACTGCACTAAATATTATTCAAATTTTTTCATGGTAAAATCCAATGATCAAAAATATCAAGTTACATAAAAAAGCTAATTCTCAAAAATATGCTAAATTACTAAATATTTAGTTAAATATCTACAATTAGTTTAATTCCCTCAATACCAAATGTTTTTTTTTTTATTTAGGAGTCAAACTTTTCGATTTCACTGGCTGAATGAGAGTAAAGCAGATAAAATTTTCTAGAGTTTAATAAAATTTAATAAATAAATAAATTTAATAAAATTTTCATTGTATTTTTAAGAAATAAAATATTGTACTATATTTTCATTAAATTAACTTTCATTGGGGCGTTTGGTGTACTCGATATCACAACAAAATAACTACTTCTTCATTTCCAGTGTTCTTGCTGTTAAAAATGATCTCTTATTGAATATTTATTTTGAATTTTGTTACTTGCCTTATTTCTATTTAAGAGCTCAATAATTATACATCTTGTTACTTTATTTTTATTTACTTATTTATTTTATGTATACCAGGTTACAGAGTAACAGCCTAGTGACATGATGCCAACAGTATTCTGCAGAGATGCCAAGGCATCTGCAGTCTGGCATGTAAGTGTAAATATATAGTCTTGAACAGACTCAGACCAACCACCCTTGAGACATGTGATTAATTGAAACTCAACCACCAAAGAACTCCTCTATTCTCAGTCTAGAATTCAAATCCATTTACAAGGATTTGAACCTTAGAACTCGCAACTTAGAAAATCAACTGATTTGCGATGATGAGTTTAACCACTAGATTTTGTTGTACACTAGGGCATTTTACATGTCATTAAATAGCTTAACCATTTAAAATTAGTTATTTTTACAATACATTTTATATTTTAGCTATAATAGTTATTATTACTGCTTTAGTAAGGTTTTTGAAATAGAAACTATTCTTTTTAACAAGTCTAAATGTGATTAGTTTTTTGACGGTAAAGAAATTATATTTTTCTTGACTTTTCAAACTATTCTTTATACGTACATTTTTTAGATTTATTTTTTTACTTATTGATAGGGTTTTTTACATGTTACTAATATGGTAAATGACCTCTAAGTCTTTTGCCAGCAGAAAACTAAATTACTTTCTAGAAGATTTTACTAGGCCTGATTCTGAATCCTAAAAAAATTTCCTTGTTTTGTATGGTACATGCCATAACCATAATAACAGCAGGTGACCTGAAATGAATCACAACAAAATCTTAAAAACACCTGAGCCTACTTGAGAACTACAAATATCATGCCGGAATTACTAACAAAGTGGTTTCTTGATGAATTCTTTACCAAGATGAATATACTACTGTAAATCAGCACTCCAAGAATATTAATGCACAGGATATTTTCAGCCCAATGATATCTTCATTCTGCTATTCAACACTTTGACTGAGTATACAGTGAAAATCATCACTGTCAGAGATATTTATTCTTACTCTTATACTCTTATACCCCAGATTTTTTACATTCATCATGCTTTATGTTAAACAACAAATATGTTAACAAATTACTGTACCATTTCTGATGTAAAACACAAAAGCAATGTATTATATAACAACAATAATATATTATTATTAAATATATATTATATATATATATATATATATAATCACTGTCTTGAGTATGTAGTAGAAAACGTTCTCTAACAAAGTACTAAGAGTGTTTAACATTTTCAATTACATTATTCTTACACAGAGTCATTATATAGCATTTATATTTTATAAGCTCAATTTTCTATTAGTTTACGTCTCCTACTTCAGGTGATTGTTAGTTATAAATGTTTTTCTTTGTCTTTTTCTGTTTTGATAAGGGTAGCATCAAATAATCTTTGCTGGACGCCCAAACCTTTTTTTTAGCTTCAATATTTTTGATATTTTTTGTTTTGGTCCATTTATTCATTAGTATTAAATTACAAAACCGAGGTAAAATCTCAACAACAGATAATTTAAAACTTGTTAAACAAAATTAGAAAAACAAGCTGGAAATTTATTATCATGAGGTATGTTTGTGAATGAATTTACTTAATCTTAAGATTTATAAATTTAAATTTCCACTCTTTAATGTAGTTTAATTAAAATGTCTTCCTAAAGGCATAAAAAATTACCCTAAATTAAAATTTAATCTTACAATGAATAGCAAATTAACATATACTGTGTGAAACATCAGTTATATAATATATCATGTACTTATAAAATATCAGTTAGCTTCTAATCTTCATTAACCACGATAAACCACATAATTGTGTTTAGCAAAATTATTAATTCATGTGTATGTAAGACCTATCAATAATTTTGAAGAATTCTGCTTCTGATTTTGAAGAACACACTTCTGAATTACAAAAAATTATGCTTACAATATATTAATCAAAGTATTTCTCTACAACATTTGCAACCTGATGTTTGTGAAACTGTTATTCAAGTGAATTTAACAAATTCCATTTTGATAACATTTTAATTTTTTAACTTTAATTTATTATGTTTCATTAGGATACTTCCTAGCATCCATACTGGATTGCTCTGCTGTTTGTAAGTAATTAGACCTAATTTTTTCTGTTACAAGAATATTTAAACTTATGCAATAATCAAACAGATAAAATGTCACATTCAGCTAATGCTTTAAGATTTTTATACTTTTTTTTTTATTTAACATTAAATTTCTATTTTTTTTTTTTTTAAATCAAACCTTCTTTTAATTTCAGTTTAGTCTTCTCTCAATAAGTTAGTATTCTTCAAAGTGTTCAAAAAGTGACACAATCTTATTGAAGAATGTTTCCTTTTTTAGCTGCATGTTTAATTGAGAAAAATTGAGGAAAAATGTTACAAATGTAGCAAAGAATATTCATTGTCTCCTAATACTTAGATGTATCAGTTATCCTCAAACCTAGAATGGCATCAAAGAAAAGTGTGATGTGGATGCACCAAACAAGTCCACCAACAAGCGGCTGTAAGACAAGTTCCAAGAGATACAGTATGTGATAAATGCAACCAAAAGTGATTGACTGAAAGTGATAACACCAAAAATGTTGATCGACATACAAGCTGCATATTCTGTTAGTTCCAAGAAGTTGCATGATGCCAATCTAGCCAGTCTGGTCTCACCATTGGTAGTGTCTGCATGGCACTGCACAAGTGTTTAAAGATGCATCTGTACAGAATTCATCTTGTTCACAAGTTGTTACCAGCAAACACTGGAAAACATGTAGCTTTCTTGTTAGTGGTTCATGCAATTTTAACGCTAGATGGAGAAGAACTTGAAAACTGGTTTTAATCTGACAAGGAATGGTTCCACCTTGATTGATACCCTAATGCACAGAATTCATTCATTTGGTGTCTGGAAAATTCATATCACCTGCATGAATGTGGTTGTTTGGTGTGTAATGATGCACAGATGAATCTTCATGACATTCTTTTATGGCAGAGTAAATAGTGAGCACTACATACATCATGATTACCAAGGGGAAGACAACCTCCAACCTTCCCCTCTTTACCTAGTCCTCATGGGCTTTACCGAAGGTCATCTTTTAAACCTCAGCATATGACATCTCTTAGTCACATCGACCCAGGATGCCACCAATGCAAATGCCACAAGCAACATTCCCATCAGTTTAACTATTATTAAAAATAACAAAATACATCTCTTACGTCTAAACATCTCTAATCTCAAGCAACATTGAAAACGATAGTCGTCAAAGGAACCGAATCACCTACCTACCCAAAAGGTAAAGTGTGTTCACATGCGACACAAATTCAGAAAAACACTAAAACAAAAACATGAAAATAAAACTAATAACAAAACAAACAAATCAGATATAAAATTAACAAAAAAACAGCACTAAGAAGAAATCGTAAACAAACAACCTACTCAGGAACAAGAGCAAGCATCATCCTAGATTCCCTCCATAATCCATTCCCTAGCCAAATAATACAGAAATTCTGCAACCACTGACTATTCAGCCTGGTCCTTCCAGTTTTGACTAATGTCAAGCATTACTGTGATGGATCCAGTTGACAAATTACCGCAGTGCACTCCAGATCGTATTTGGTGCATGATGCAACAATTTGTAAACACTATACCTACCTGAAAACTGGCTAAAGTACAAGTTGTTTCAGCAGGACAGTACTATGGTTCATAGCCGAAAACAGAGTAGACACAAATCATCTCAAGATGTCCAATCCCAACACTGGTAGTCTCTGCTCTAAACGCTTTGTCACAATTTTATAGGCATCTCCCCACACATTTTCATCCAATTCATTACACAATTTCATCATCTTCTACACTTGGAGCTCTTGATCATTTCTTCAGGCAATTTTTAACTCCCACATATTCCACTTACAGCACCGCCCTTCTAGCGGAATCTCCGCAACTTTGAAAATTTCAGTACTCTGCCTTGTGATCTTCCATTGAAATTTCCCAATGACTGCTACAGTTATCACCGACCTCAAGCTCCACTTGATACAACGACCTGGTACAGCATCTACCATAAAAGCAATGGCTCTATGATCACTGAGTATCACATCTTCTAACACTTCCCAATTAGTGACCATATTCTTCCATCATTGTTTCACAAAAGTGATATCTATATACGAAAAAGATTCATCCCTGTGGAACATTGGAATTTCCCTGTCTTTGAGTTCCTCGAACCCAAGGCCTACCATCATCTCGAGGAGGGCACATCCCCTACTATTAATTATCCCTCTCCCGAACACAGCGTGTTTTGCATTAAAATTGCCTGCTATTATTACCATTTGACTATGCCATCTCGCCACAGTTCTTCGCAGCCCATCTAAGTCAAGAAGAAATTCGTCAAATGTGGCGTTCGGAGAGTAATAACAACTAACAAAAAGACTCCCGTCATCTCCATATCCAAACAAAACACTGATCACTCCCCACCCTGATGGTGGGGAATTTAGCATTTATACTTCCTACCACCACACCTTGTTGGCCATCCAGGAGCAGTATCAATGGTTCACAAATCAGAACCACATCAACATCCCACTCCACGATGACAGCCGCAATCTTGTCATGGACAATGGGACTCCTTGCTGCATTAATTTGCAGCACCCTCATATTTGAGTGAAGTCCTACAGCCTCTAAAGGCATAACCCTCCTTATTGCATCCAGGATACTTCGATGGCTGAGTACATTCTTTCTTCAGGTAACCCCCCTGAACCACAATTAAAACAAGTCCAGAACGATTCAGCCCCTTGCAACTAGTCGCTTGATACCTGGTAGTCCAGTATCTAAAGCACCTTTCCTCATTCGCCCAGAGGTACACTCCCCACGCCAACCTACACCACCCTTCAATAACATATCTGCTCCTCTTACCAGAACTACCACTGCCACCACCTTTGTCAATCCAAAAGCTAGCCGAGTCGATACTAACTTTAGCATGTCCAAACCTCCCCTATTACTTTATTCAATCTGACCAGTACCTCATTTGTATTAAATACCTTAATGCTTAAATTCTTTTATGGTGACAGACTGGAGTGTAATCTATATTTCTGCAATTATTAGCAATGCTGCCATTGCCTTTTCAAATATTCTTTCTAAAAGAATGAATAAATATATACTTTGAGTAGTATAAGACCAAGTACTTTCCCAATCTGATCTCCAGGGAGCTCATGAGTCCCTTAAGAGTAAGAAAGTGTTCATAAAGATTATTAAATACTGAATGAGTCTTTTCCTATGATGTTAAGAAAAACTTTTAGTAAACTCTGTTAAGAAAAAAGGCTAAGGATCTGCTGAGGTGAGATGCCTTCAAGAGAGGTAGACAGTTAGGAGAAAAGCTGAAAATAAAGCCTGCAAACCTTTTTAAATATGATAAGTGTTCTATCAAGATTCTTGTGGAATACATCCAGTTAAGATCCGGGATAGAGTCATAACAGATGTAAAAGAACACTGCAAAGAAATTCCAATACCCTATCAGACTGTTAATAAGTTTCATAGTTTTAATAATGAAGAGAATCATCAAATTTTTGAAACTGCTGGCATTCCTGTGTAACTGAAAATACAATATTATAATGTATTGCAAGGCTTAGAGAGCAATCTGTGGCTAGTATTACAGCATCCCATTTTGCATTTTTTTCATGGACTTTATTACATCACTTTACACAGAATTAAATTCTCTACAAGCTTTGATAATAAATTTTACAAATTATTGGTTATTTAACAGTTATTGTAGTCAATACCTTTAAAAATGTGTTTTTCACCATTGAATTTTTGTGACTTAACAATGGATATCATGTGAATTTTTCAGGTCAAAACCCATAAGAAAAAATTCAGATTACCCCTTATATAATACCTTAAAAATTTCACTATGACCTCATTTCACTGGAGGAATTGAAATTCAGGTGAAATTTTTTGCTATGCATAACTTAATAACAAACTCTTTTCAAACATAAGTTTAGATGAACTTTTTTCCTTATTTCAAGCTCTAGAATCAGTTTCCAAACTATTTCCCTTTCTTTCTAAATCACTCTGTACAATTAAGTTACAGCTAATCTTTTATTCAGACACTGTTCTTGAGAAAGAAAAATGATCTCAGGTGGAGAGGAGTTTGTGAGTGGAGGTTTGAAAAGACATCATTTAAAAAGTTTCAAAATAAATGAGAAAAGAGTAACAGTAGAAAAGAATGGATCAACTGGAGATAATGATATATATGAAGTTATGAAGTTCAAAAATTTAGAAACAATTTTTCAAAAATGGAGATATAGAGAGAATAATAGATATAGTATAAAATCAAGGTGATCAGAATGGCATGGTAAAATATATCTTTATGCAAGACAAAATAATTCTATGATTACTTAAGATGCTTAGGAAGTCAGGAAATAGGATATATATGTTTTACTGTTATTTTAATGTTATCTGCTACCTTAGTGTGAACTATAATCTATCAATTTAAACAATTATTTGTTCAAACAGCAAATATCATAATTGCCTGCTTACATAATGTTGTGTAAACAGACATCAATCATTTATTATCAGAATGCATAATCCGTAAAAAAATTTTTCCTCTTTTACATAATAACAATTTAAAAATAATAATGTATCAGCCATCCTATTCTCTCTCTCTCTATCTGTTTAGCCTCCGGAACTACTGTAAGGTATTACTTCAGAGGATGAATGAGGATGATGAAAATGAAGTGTAGTCTTATCATCCTATTGAATTCTTGTCATCAGCCATCCTATTGAATTATGTAAAATTAAAGATGTAGTGAAACGATAGTTGAAGCAAAAAAGTGCTTTTTTTATTTATTTGAATTTTCCTGTTAAAATTGTGATAGCCAAAATTTAAATCAAAGATAGGGATTTTTCTGTTAAAAATATAAAGAATTAAAAAGTTGCAAGATTCTTACGTGTTTGAATTGTGTCATCTAGTGAATAACGCTTATTATCGTAGAATGAGTGAAAATTTTGCTGATTTATTCATACAATTTATGTCAGAGATGGATTATTTCAATATTTTTTTTAAATAAAAGAAGACAATTACTATAGAAATTTTGAATCTTAAAATCGAGGAAGAGATCTATATACTTTCTCATTTTTTAAAGATAAATTAATGTTAAATAACATAATTTACCTTGGTAAAAACGATTCTACATTTTCCACATTGACAAAATCTGTAGCAAAATTATATGTAAATGTACTAGCAATGCCTGAAAACGAACGCCGTTTTCAGCATGCTATTGTTGCTTTTCCTGAATTTTCTAACAAGTTTTCAAAAGTAACAAGTGAAAATAGTAATAAACAGTTATGATTTTTTGGCACTTAGAAGTGAATTAAGAGTCATAATTATTGAACTGAAATATAATGCTGGATCAAGGTATAGGTAAAACGGATTATATATAAAAATTACTAGCACCCCGTCGCGGCTTCGCCCGCTCTATATGGTTACTTGCTTTTCTCGTCGCGGATAATATTTTTGTCATTTTATATATTTTGGTCAAGTAATAGGAGGCTGGTGCAGCCAGTCTTGTCGCAAATACAGTAACAGTAGCTGTGGCTGTGTTGATTTAGCCGCTGTGCTGTACATACCATTGCACCCCTTAAAAAATCCAAATAAAAAAAAACCGAAAATGGTTTTTAGATATTTATCTGAAAAGTATCTGCAAGACCAAATCTACTGAGTATCTTGTTATGTATAGTCGGAAAGGGGGAAAATTTTCAAACATTGTTCAAAATTATTTTACCTTTGTTAATCCCTTTCAAGATTGAATGTCAAAAATTTTTTTAAGATTTTTTCAAAAAATCCCGAGCTAGGACCTCGGTTGCTGGCGAAAACTTTCCCTGAGAAAATACGAATGTAACCTGCAAATTTGATAGTAACCAGTTAGTTGGTACTCGCGTGATGCGATAATAAACAAACAGCCAAACGTTTTATATACATACATTTACGAATAATTGTGATCTATTCGTTCGAGATTGTATCTGAAGCATGCAAAAATTGCCTTCAACCTATAAACAAATACCCCGTTTGAATTTTGAAAATCGAACGATTGAATGCAGTGATATTATAAGAGAACCCAATTTCACCTCTCAAAACAGCGCCTAAGGGCATCCCGTTTGTTGGTGATGATTGGTCTAGACTCCCACGAGGTGCTCGTATACCTCACCATTCTAGCCTCACACGCAATCCCCACGGAGAGCCCATTTTTGTTAAACTTAATTTTTTTTTAATTTATTTAATATTATTTCATTTAACGTAAATTTAATTCTATAATTTTTTTAACATTATTAATTTGATTCATTCAGTTTAAATCCAGCTCACACTGTGATAAGAACTCACAGTTCATTAATTCAATTCATTAAAGTTTATGTTTCAACCGGCAAATGCTTTACTGCTACGTATACATTTTTACTTCCTTGTACGAAGTAAAGGAAGAATTGTGATCGCGAAAAATTTCGGTTTTCAGATTTCAATGGAAATATCAGTTTTGACCATCCATGAATTCATTTTGACTAACTTCGGCGTGACGTCTGTACCTAAGTATTTCGCTTAACTCAAAAATTATTAGCTAGAGGATGTTAAAATGTAGCATTTAGAACTGTTGTAACTTCTAGTTGTGCACCTCCCTTTTGACTGCGATAGACTGAACCAAAAGTGTCCAGAAAAAACCCCTAGATTCCAAAAAATTTGGGTTTTGGACTTTTACTTAACTACAATCAATAAGCCTTCATTGAAGAGCTTTTCAACGATGTATTTTCATTGGTTCGAGAGTTATACCAAAATAAAATTTTAATACTGAAATATTTGGATCTTACAAGGAAAGGCACATCGGTTCGAATCAGAATTCATCTCCATTTTCTTTTTTAACTTCATTTTTTTTTTTTTTTTTTTTTTTTTTAATTTAAATATTTTGATTTATTAATAATTATTAACCCGTGGTTGTAAAAATGTTTTACAATACATAAGAATTCAATAATAACAATACAAAAATGTATGAAAAAAAAACAGAAGTTATTAATGAAATAAAATTTTACGGACTTTTAAATATTATTACAATATGTAACTTCATAGCCATTATTACATATGTGAATATGTAATAGATTTGATGAAACATCTGATAATTTAATATTAATAGAAAATTATAATTTTTCTTCTATAGAAGAAGTAGAAATTATTTTCTACATAATTTATAGGCAAAGTATTAAAATTAAATGTATTAAATTTTTTCTTTCGTTATTTTTTGTAATACGACATGCGTTACATTTTTTAATTTTTCTGTTCTCTTATTTTGTCCATAAGCAATAAACAACAGTTAATCTTTATAAACAACGCAATAACTATATTTTAGTAAATTACAAAGTCTTTCCAATAGCGCAGAAAAATAAACAGAATAAAATACTGCATCGTTAAAATATTGTTTAGAAAATTTAATTTCATTAACACAATCTTTTATTGGATTTTTACAAAAATTATCGTCGAAAGTAATAATTATAATTTTTTGCTACAAATCTTGTTACATCATGCTTTTGTTCTTGGATTATTCAATGCGTTTTTATAATCTTTCGTTTGGGGAATTTAAAAAATTTATTATATAGTGCCCAATAGTTTTATTAACACCTGAAGAAGTCATTTAGACACAAATTTATTGTAAGTTTTGACTCTTACATTAGGCCTACCATTTAACACATTCAGAGATTTTTTCCAACAGTAAAATGGTTTTTAGCTTTATCCATTTTTAGCTTTATCTTTATCTTGTATAAAATTAAAATCACCGATTAAATCGATTTTATCACTCGTTTTTTATCGAAAATTCTTGTATGTCAAGATCCATTAAAATAAATTCTTGTTTATTATCTTCTAAAATTCCTGGTAAATCTTTAAAAACAACATCTATTTTTACATTTGCTAATTCTATTCCATATAAAATTCGTTATTATCTTTTTCAAATTTTATTTAAAGAAATTTTAGGAATTGTTTTATTTTATGGTTTGGTCCTTCATTATATTTAGTTATAATAGAAAGTTTTTCCTTTACACTATAGTCTGCTAATTTATAGTTAGAAAATTTAGTTTTTAAATGTGTATTATCTGAACCACAAAGTAATTTAACTAAGGTTTTATCCTACTTTTTCTGTATCTTCTTCTCAAACTACTCTTTTTTAATAAAACATTATCGCAAAATGGTTCTGTTAAGGTTTAAATAAATCTTTTCTATTTTTTTCGTTTTTTTTTTGTGTAACTTACATCGCCAATATTTTTAATGCGATTGCCAATATTCTCTATACAGAATTGAATTAAAAGACGCTGCATAGTAAATATGTTAATGTTCTTTCCAAATAAATCTTTAATTGTTGTATTATTTGTCTCTAATTCTATTTTTTCTTGTTGTTCTATTTCTTCCTATTGCTCAATTTCGTCTAGTTCTACCTTTTACTGTTCTTTAAGAGCTTTTAATTTTAGTTGGGCTTCTTTATTTTGTTTTCCTCTTTGTTTTTTTTTTTTACAATAATTCTTTTCTTACAACCTCTCTTATGTCTTGTGCTTTCGGTGGTCTTAATTTTTATTAACTTCACCTTATTAAATATATATATTTTTTAACAACCATGATACAATTCATCATTTTTAGCTTCATCATTTTTATTTTATTTTACTTTTTCCTATTTCTAGTTAGGAACATTCTTTTATTATTAAAAAAGTAGATACATTTTCCTGTTAAAATATTGGTAGTTGAAATTTAAATCAAAAATAGAAATTTTTTCTGTTAAAAATGAATAGTAGTTGAAGGTACTGCAAAAGTTACAGTATCTTACCTATTTTATGTTGACGCATTGATACTAAGTTCAGAAACTGTTCTCATCTATCATTTTCCAAATTTTTATTTATATAATAAAAGAAAGGATTTAGTAAAAAATATTAATACTACTAATAATTTTACTATGGAAATTCACAGAATTAAACAACACAAATTATTTTACGGTTATTTTTATGGTTGGTAGTAATCCATTTGTTCTTGATGTTGAACGGTTAATTGTTCTATAAACTAATTAATACTTTTTACACAGAATTATAGAAAGGTTTATGTATCTTTATTAATGATGTCTAGCTAAAATTGCGAATCACAGTTTCACTTATTTTCTTTTGGGCACATAAATATATGTCTTAGAAGGATTTTACCTTGCAGCTGTTGCAGGAATTTTCATAATAAAGTGCTATAAAAGTGGAATTTTCATAAACTGCTATGCAGGAAGACGTAGAAGGCTTGATATATATTTGAGTTAGTTCTGTATTTCTTGGGATATTTTCCCTGTTATAATAGACAATAATATTACTGGATAGTTTGTTAATCAAAGTGTTGATGGGCTCTACTATAAAATTTTGTGCAAAAATATATTTGGCTCAGTGAAGAAGGTAACAGGAAACCACGTAAATATCTCTCTTTCCTTAATAAGCCTGCTATGGATCAGTGGTCATTTTGAGCATAGCTACATAAATTTCAGGAGCAACTTGTATCCCATATCAGGTTGCCTATAATCTTATTGGTTATTTCATTAACATGAATACGCAAGTTATTTTTATGTCTATATAATTTATTTTAACTTTGATATGCAGTTTAAACCATTAAACATCAACTTATTACGACTTTTACCCACTATTACCAAAACAGAATATATCAACATTCTATTTAGAAAGAAGTTTATCCACTGAATATAGTATATTAGGTAAAAATTTCTGTAAAAAACTTACATTAATGCAGTTTCCGTATAGTAGTTTCTTAATATATCTATAAATTTTATGATTTACCTTTTAATTATAAATGTTCTCCTCGTTCTATAACTGGGGACATGTTTGTTTTTTAAGGGTAGAGGTTGTACAAATGTCATATAATCACATACTAACTGCTTGTGAAAAATGAAACTTAAAAAACAATTAAACACTTAAATCTTGTAAGACTTTTGCTACAGTTCTAATGATCCTAAAAAAATTCTAAATTTCATTATGTTAAGTCATTCCCAATTTCCCACTTATGTATTTTAATGTGATAAATTATCAGTTGTATGTTTAATTCATGACTCTAGTAACTTTTAAGTATACACATTACACTGAATTGTATATTCAGTTGATAAATTGAAACAGATTTCACTATTATGAGTCCGATTAACAATATTAATCGCTCACAATATTTGCCCTGCCTTACAAACAATTTTTTTTATTTCAGTTTTAAATTGAAATAAGCATTAGTACAAATAAACACATGCATATTTATCTTTTTTTTTCTTTTTATTGAAATAAGTATCTATAGATATGATTAACTTAACTTGAAATGTCTCAGCAGTGTAATGTTTTCACCTTCATTGTAATTCAAAAACTTAATTTAATTAACTTAATGTAAAATAAAATGGTCAATTTTTTATGATAAATTTCAGTAAAATTAATTTAATATAATCAGGTTCTAATCAAATCACTTATAAATAATACTTGTTTTCAAGTTTATTTAGCACCAATAAGTATCGACTTATTACAATAAAAAAAAATCTGATGATAATAATAAAAGATAAATTTATTCAATAATTACCTCATTTCTGTGGATCACCAACTTAATTTCTGCTTCTCTACTGCTACCCATTATATTTTAATTATTTTATCAGTGAACTCTAAACTTACATTATATAGTAATAGTAAACACACTTTTAAAATAATTTTAATATTAACTCATCTTGTGATTTTTAATTAGTGACTGAACACTATCTTGATTCTTCTACCACAAGTACTTCTATGAATATATTGACTGTTACTTCATCAGACGTATTTAAAAAATACAATTTTGCCATTCGGGTGGCAGGACACCAATTAAAATATAATCTATTAATATCTTACCTAGTGTGTGTCCGAAAACTTATTTGAAAGTGATCACAGACCAGTTGTTATCTCAGTAGGTAGTAGTAATTTGCCTGAGAGTTGGCCATCCATCCACATGGGTGGTTGAAAAGTGAATTGGATCCAATACAAAGATTCCTTTGGCCAATAAGACAAGAACGGTAGTGTGATCCACCAACTTACCACTTTACAAATCTGATTCCTGAAAGTGAAAGTGAATTTATCCCTCTGAGATCTAGAAAGCCAAGATGACATTCTGTTCCTTAATAGGTTGAAGCCTGAAGGAGTGCACTAAGGGATAGTCACAGGGCTTTACGCAATTTCAATGAAGGCCTACGACAGAATTGCTCTGCTCCCTCCACAATGTGAGAGCTATATGCTGCTGAGTGTTTCAGTATGCTGAATAGAAATCATGACCAAATTATGTCGATACCATTGCCCAGACATCAACGGCTATGTAAAGAAAAGTTCGGATCATGTGAGATATGTTTATGGTGGTTTCCTTTACAGCATCATTATGTCCCCAGTTTATGAGGTATAAGTTACAGGTAGAAAATATCCCTTTTGTGATTGGAAACTTGCATAGTGAATTGAATTTCCATTAAAAAGCTTAATTATTAAGATATAAGCTGAGGTATGCCTTGAATAATTCCTATGACACTTCCCCTGGAAATGATGATACCAGGCTCAGTATGTTATCTCATCTCCCAACTTTCGTTTTCTTTTTAGCATCTGGAACCACCGTAAAGTATTACTGCAGAGGATCAATGAGAATGACATGTATGAATGTAAATGAAGTGCAGTCTTGTACAATCTCAGGTCAACCATTCCTAAGATGTATGGTTAACTGAACCCAACCACTAAAGAACACCAGTATCCATGATCTAGAATTCAAAACCATATAAAAGTATCTCTCCTCCCGGATACTACATTATGACACATTTGTCTATTTACTGCAAAATATTTTCTGACCAAGTTTTTCCAGTTTCTTGATCAGAAGCATTGGTGATTCCCATGCTAAAACCTGGTAAGGATAAATTGTACCGTTCAAGTTATCGTCCATGACCAGTATCCTATGTAAGTTGATAGAACAAATGGTAAACCATCGTCTAGAGTGGTACCTTGAAAGAAACATCCACAATTTGAAAGAAACCGTGAACAATGTGGTTTCCGCCAAGGCAGATCGTCTATCGATCATGTAGTTGCCCTGAAATCTATTATTTAAAACGCCTTCCTACTTCGCCAACACCTGATTGCTGTATTTTACGTTATCAAAAGGCGTACTAAAAGACTTAGAGGAGAGGAATCCTAAATACACTACCTTTTGATCTTAGCCAAGAGGTCGAGAAGCGATAATCCTAACTACACTGCATGAATGAATGGGGAATAAAAGTTTCCCATTTGAAATCGGAATACCAAAAGTTAGTGTTCTGTTACCTTGTTTACCGTAGCCATAAATATTATTACAATCTGAGTGCGAAAACCCATTTTGTGTTCGTTAATTGTAGATGATTTTTCAATTTACGTTGTATGTAGAAATTCAACTACTCCCGAGAGGCTGCTTCAAAACACAATAATCCATTTAGAATCGTTGTGTAAAACAACTTGCTTCACATTTTCCCTGGAGAAGAAAATGCATTTACTTTTTCCGATTAAGATAACAAGTCGACACTCAACTGTTTTTATAAGGTAAACTAGTTAAAACATGCAAGAAGACTAGATTTTTATCATTGTGGTTTGATCACTATTGGGGAAACACATTTAAAGGAGCTGAAGGTAAAATGTCTAAAAATCGTAGACTTGCTGAGTTTATCTAATTTTTGGGGAGCGATCGAGTATGTATGTTACGCTTCGACCGAGCACTAGTCCGGGCCCCGCCTGGACTACGCCTGCGTGCCTTATTCATCCTCACGAGCCACCGCTTTCAGGATGCTCAATATATTCTATTATTCATTCATCCATCTTGCTACTGGTGCGTTTCGTTCAACTCCCATGGTAAGTCTACAACTGGCCAGTGGTTGGCCATCTCTTTGGTATAAACCAGTGGTCGACAAACTCGTCATCCAAAAGAGCCAAATATAAACAATACAAAAATTTAAGTTTATTCAAAGAGCCATTTTTTTTAATTGAGTTTTTAAAAGAGCCGATAGGTATTATAACTACAAATAGTTAAATACATTTCGGCACGCATCAGTTCGGCGAAGATAATGATACATATGTTTGCGACCGACTATCCGTGCTATGTTTGCTTTCTGAAAATGTACCACTTTTCTGTAGGCTTGCCTTTCAAAAATGTTTACTCGTGTTTTACAAGGCAAGTTAATAAATAATATTCCGTGCCTGCATAAACATTTCGTGGAAGAGCCGCAGCCAAGGGGTCAAAGAGCCACATGCGGCTCGCGAGCCGAAGTCTGCCGACTGGTATAGAAGAAAACAAATGATTGCTCCTATGTAACTCCCATTACAGTGCAAACAAATCATCATATGCAGTGTTTTCCAATCCGCATATTAATCGGTATAAGGAATAGTCGAGATCTACTGCCCCGATAAACTTCAGAGCTCATAGGCTTTTCTTATTTCCAAATGCAGAATTATTTTGTTCTTACCGTTACTAAATATTAAAATCCATCTTGTCGGCCTTACGTCGTAAATTATTGCTTTAGTCTTTTTTAAATCAGAAAAAGTGTGTGAATCCGGTTATATTACAAGAAAAATTATATAATATTGTAAGCAGCGTGAATCCTGATGCTATTGTTTACACAGATGGTCTAAACACGATAATTCTGTTGGTTGGCAACAGAAAATGCATGTTTGGTGTTCCCCGCATCGTTTGTGTTTCCGTCGAGGAGCTGTATGCTATTAATATGGCCTTAAACATAATTTGTCCGACATTTCGACACGTACTTGTCTGTTCACAATCCATGAATGCCTTAGACGTACTCTTGACGTACTCCAGACTCCCTGTTGTTTGAGAGATCAATTTGTGAGTATTATTTCTGAACAACTCAGCGTAACACAACTGTAAACTGCCGGCCTCCGTAGCGTCTCGGCTTTTCATCTGGAGGTCCCGGGTTCGAATCCCGGTCAGGCATGGCATTTTTCACACACGCTACAATTCGTTCATCTCATCCTCTGAAGATATAACCAAACGCTAGTTCCGGAGGTGAAAAAAAAAAAAAAACAACTGTTAACTTCTGGATTCCTCCATATTGGAATTTCTGGCAATGAGCACAGCAACAATGGCTTGTTTACAGCCTCCTTTCACTAATCGTGTTGTTTTCTAAAGAGGATAAGGGTGGGTGAATAAGAGGGTCGCAGAGTGAATTTTTATGCTACCATCAACAATAAATTTCGCCCATTTAAGAACTCTGTCACCGTAGAGCTCTTCATGTAGGATAATAGTCGAGAGAAGGTTTTTATTTGTAGTTTGCGAATATGGCACACTGAACTTACTCATAGACATCTCATGACTCAGACCGATGCACCCGTTTGTGTTCGTTGAGACTGCCTACCAACGCTGCACCACACCCTTACGGACTGCGTTGTTAATTTAAATTTGAGCCAACATCCGAAATATTTTAGGGAACAATATGGCGATGTTATCTTAAGACAATATGTCTTATTTCTTAAGGTCGTGCGACCGTATTCGAATGTTTAATAACTACTGTAATGTGTTTTTAATGTTTTAGAATTTTATTATTTTGCCTGTGTTATTGTACGTTTTAATTGCTAATTTTACTTATTTTATATTAATGTTATATAGCTGATATGTCCGTAATACTTAGCGTTTATTTTTCACTAGTGTTAAATGTAGTACCATTGCTTCCGGGCCCTTAACAATTCTTCGTTGTGCGTCCACCAAAAAAATGTAATAAAAATGTCACATGAAGGGTAGATTTAATTGGATTTCTTTATTCCTCGTGGAAGTATTTGTTACACTGTAGCCTTCCTTTAAGTAAATTACATTATTTCTCAAGAAAGGTATACGAATCCCTTTCCAGAATTTAACTTTCTTACAGCATTCAACTTTTAACAAAAAGGTTTCTACAAGAATTTTTTATTTTAATAATTCCTAAAGGTTGTGTAAAACTGTATAGATTCATAGGTAGTGTTTTTATAAAAATGTTTCTAGAAAAAGTACCTGATCACTGGTACTGCTAATAGGTCTACATTCATTCCTGAAACTTCAAATAAATAGTCTCCACCTAAAAAAACATCTGAATCTGCCATAATTCATGAGGGAGAAATTAATTATTTAGACACTACTTCACATTTTACTAACTGCTTTTAAATATACTGTTGATATTCATACAAGAGTTTATAATATAATGGTGTTACTATGGTTGGATTTACTGCAATTTTCCAATAAGCTAATAAAACCTTTTTGTTTATTGTTCTTACAATGATTTAAGTCAGTAAATAAAGCATTTTTTTTACAGTTTTGTTAGTACCATTCATTTTCATTTACCCAGTTGTTTAACATCAGTGAATTTGAATTATTTGTTAGCAGATCCTGATGAAACTTGATTATCATTAAACTCATCCCTTTATTTGTTTTTAGTATGTATCAGTTTTTAATATGTATAAAAGTATTTTAATACCATAGATGCAAATTTAGGCACATTTTTTTAAAAATAATAATTTATATAAACATACTTTTTTTATGATTATTCTGTATAAATTTCACAAACTAAGCATTTCATTTTATTCAACCTGAGTGAAACTGGTATACATTTTGTCGCAGCAGCAACCAAAAATAAAAACGAAATAATTACAAAATCCTTCACCTTTAACAAAGTTTTACAATTTTATTATCTACTAAATTGATGAAGAACATTCCAGTTCTCTATTAAGACTGAATAGGCAGATTCTTAGGAAACTTATAATGTTCTAACTGAATGTGATGTGTTCAGGTTTTTGCTTAAAAACTAAGGAAGTGTAATAACAGATCTCAGGTCGACCACTCCAGAAAAGTGTGGTTAATTGAAACCCAACCACCAAAGAACTCATTGATACCTAATATGTAACAACCTCAACTGAAAATAAATTTCATGTTTGGAGTCTACCACTTTCCTAAGGTAAAATATGAACTTAAATGTCAACACCTGTCTAAAAATGTAAAGTTAAGTTCATAGGCTTAAAATAATAGTAAATATATTAAACCTCTTTAGGTAGAAAAGAGTCTAGCTTTTTTCCCCCCAAAATAATCTAATCTTATGTGTCCAAACAATAAAATTAAACAATTTTTCATGTCTGCTAATAGAAATCATTACCTTTTTTTTTATTATTATTATAATACTATAATGGAACTCAATTTAAATTAAACTTCTTTAATACAAATTATATTTCATTACAAATATATTACATACATTCATATACTCAAATAAATTAATAATTTTTATTAGTGACTTTTAGAAATATAAATATTTTCATTTCACTTCTACCAGAGCTAAAAAATTCAGGACTCACACTTACCTTTAAATAAATTTTTTATACATTCAACATATTTTATTGTATCAAATATAGAATAATAATTTATATTTATTCATTACATATAATCAAATACAAATAAACATACATTATGTATAAAATATGTGTTGACAATTTGATTAATACTCAAAACACAAAATTTCAATGCTAGAGAAATAACAATTGATGTAATGATGTATGCAACTGCTGTATAATGGAAAAGAAGAAAATAGATTTACACAGTAAATTAAATAAAAATAAATGAAATAAAAGATAACTGCAGCAAAAGTTAAGACCAGTTACTGAAAAACAAGATAAGGAAGAGATCTCATTTAAAGTTTTCAAAGATTAAAATAATTTTACAATCACTTCTGAGGTATTACAGATCATTTGCTAATAATAAGGAATTCTGTTAATGCTCAGATGATGATAGTCTACTTTAAACCAGATTTACATATTGAATACAGTTTATGGATGGGGACACTCTGGAATATATGTTTCCTTAATGGCTCCATGTACATACTGACTTGAAAAAGATTTATCAAGAATATTTAAAATAATTAAAAATTACTATGAATTTTATCAGTTACCAACTTTGGAAACATTCATTAGGAAATTTTCCTTAATAAATTCTTATATATTTTAATTTAAAAAAATTAATTTCATGGTGTTAGTAACAAATACATCCACAGTATGCTAACATTTACAGAATTTGTTGTAAAAATTGTTTTAGAAGATAAATTATAAATAACATTAGGAATTTTATAAACCTCCTTTTTTCTATTATTCCGATACAATTTTCTAGGTACACCTTTATGTTACAGCAGATGCTGCTGTAACAAACTCCTGCTGGATCAGAAGTAGTTTATCAAACTTGGAGTGGATGTATTTCGTTGTTAAGTCTCGTTATCAGATGGGACAATTGGTATATTGAGCTTTAATTTTATTAACCTCTGGAACCACCATTAGGTATACCTTCAGATGATGTTGAGATGAATGATTTGTAGTGTGTGTGAAAATGCCATGCCTGAGTGAGATTTGAACCCAGAACTTCCGGATGAAAGGCTGAGATGCTACCACTTGCGCCACAGAGGCTGGCAGTATATTGAGCTATTTGATATAAAGAACTCAACGGGCGATGAAGAGATTAATTCAAAGATTCTAAAACATGTTTAAACAATCTATTATTAAACTGCTTACTTATATAATTAATAAGAGTCTAGAAACTGCTAATTTCCCAGAATATTTAAAGTCTGCAACTCTAGTTCCAATTTAAAATAAAAAGGAGAAGACTGGCATCAGCAATTATTGTTCTACATCATTGTTGCTAGTTTGCTCTGAATTACTAAAAAATGTGTCAAAACAAGATTATCTTTTTTTAATTATAGGACTTTCTTTTTGAACAAATAGTAAGGATTCAGAGAGAGTTGGAGTACTGAAGACACTCTTCTTAATTTTACTTGAAATGTGTGTAGAACAAAGTAACTGGTTTGTAAGTATTTATTGATATTAAAAAGGTGTTCAGTACAGTCAAACATAAAATTTTACTAAATTATATGTGGAGGGTAGGCAAGGGAGGTATTCCCTGTTCCTGGTTTAGAAATTATTTTACAGGAAGAGACCAAAAAATTCAGATTAGTTCAGCTGACAGTAGATTGAAATTTGTGACTTGTGGTGTTCTACAAGTTCTGTGTTGGGAGTAGTCTTGTTTCTGGTATAAATAAATAATTTATGTATGGGAAATTTGAGGGTTCTCTGATAGCCTTTGCTGATATTGCTATTAGTTATGAGATGGATACTGTGAGAGAGATAAGAATTAAGATTCTGAGAGATCTAGAAAAACATCAGATACCAAATTTTATGAACCATTATATTACAGATGTCAAAATTGTATTTAAATCATGTAACTAATTGTGTTAACTATTTGTGATAAAGCAGATTGAAAATATAAAGTATTTAGGGTTAATAATTGATTAAAGATTTTCATGGTTCAATCATATTAAGTGAAATTCAAATGAATTAAAATCTTACAAAATTGTATTTTTAATACAAGCATGTAATGTTTGTGTTAAAATGCTACTAGTTAATATCTTACGATAGCAACAGAATTTTGCTCCTGAATATACAAGTTATTAATCTATTCATAATCAATACAGAGTAAGGAAACACTTAAGAAAGTGTATCACCTTTAATTGTAACCGTACTCAATGCGCAAACATAAATATTATAAAAGATTTACAAAAATTTGTATAATAAAAATTTTCTAAACATAATTATAGGATATTAATTACCTACAAGTTAATGTAGAATCTTCCCTTAACAGCAGAAGAGAATTGCTTATCAATGAACTTCCCATCTGTTTTATGCTTTAAACATATTATCACTCAGTGGGTTTTTGTAATCTTTTTACTAATAAACTATACTTTCAATATTTAATTTTATTATCCTTTCTTTATTGGTCATCAATCAATATGAAGTAATTCTGTTCTTTTTGTTCCATGCTAATATTTTATTTTCAGTAAGGTATATGAAATTCTATAACCTTAATTAGGATCTTTATGCATCCTAATTTCTACCTCCATAATACCATCTGTTACATTTTAATTGTTACAAAATACTACTATGTTTTAGTAAAGTTATTAGAATTCCCCTTTCAAAAAGTTTTTTTTTTTGAACAGATAAAGATTAAATCAATGGAATGTTTTCATCTTTAAAAAACTGGTTAAGGTGTACACATATGAACTGCATGGAGGACAAAGCCATAAATGGGTGACAAGAAAGAATAAAATATACTGGTAGTCAATAGTGCTAAGTTAATGAAATAGTTAACAGTGACAAGTGGGGACGGATGAATCTGGTTACATGCATGATTGTATGGTTATATTGCACAGATGAATTGATTTGATGTTTGGTGTTAATGTTTTGAATGGATTTGTTGACTGAATGTTTTGGGTGGATGTAATGTGGATGTACTGAATGAATTTGTTGCACAAGTGTAATATATAAATGTGCTGAATGACTGCATTGAATGTATATTTAGAGTAAACGTGTTTGATAGATAATTTCTATGGTGCACTGGGTGGATGTAGTGCATGAATACATTGTGTGGATGAATTGTATGGATGTCCAGAGTAAATGTGTTGGGTGAATGCTTTGTATGGATGGATAATTGCATTAATTAGTTTGATATTAAAGGAAGGACCACTTTTCATGTGAATCGTTTGAGTTTTTTGAATTTCAAACAGAAATTTTCATCTTCTATTACACAATGTTCTCTTAATATTTAACTAATAGGTATTTCTTACTTTTTCAACTCTGTCTCTCAATTTCATTCTTATTCATTTCAAAGCAATTTTTACCATCTAGTAACTGTAGCAATCCATTCAGTATTCCTAAGATGTTTATTTTCTTTTCCAATTTAGGTTAAGTGAAAGGATCAAGCTAATCCTTAAAATAATTGAAAAGAGTACCTATTCTATGGATACATATATCTCTGGGCTATATATAGTAACTGATTGAAGTAGAAGATAAGTCAAACCATTATTGAGTTGACCATATGCACATATAAAAAATAAAAGTAATACTGCATAATTATTTTTATATTTATTTTACTTATTTTAAGTAAAATATATTTCTTTTTATTTTTTTAATTTAAATTCTCTTTCTTGGGTTTCATAATAATAATAAAAGTAAGTATTTAAAAATGTTTTATACATTTTGACAAATCATTAGAAACATGTGCATATATTACATTAACTTTTTCAATAGTATTTTGAATATAGTTCAAACAGAAATATTTGGGGGGAAAAACATGTAATGAGGAAAGGAGAACAGCACCCTATAAATTTTCAATCAGAATAAGCTTGGAAGGCAATGGCATTGGAAATCAAGAAAAAAAGCAGAATCAGGTCAAAAATATGTAGTTTAACAATCTATTGTAACTCAACAATAAACTCTAGGGTTTAAAAACCATAGTTTTAAAAAAAAACTTTTTTAAGTAGGTGTTTGATACAAATTGGTAATAGATTTTATAATATACAGCACACCAGGAAGCAAAAGATGAATATTTTCAATTCAATAGTCCATATCTATTAATGGCAGTTTTCACTACTGGACTACTGAAATCACGTAATTTTTCAAAAATTGCACATTGTTTACTGTAAGAAATAAAATATATGTCTTTGAAGAATAATTCTGTTGCAATTAAATATGAGGGAACAGTTTTAACTTCCATAATTCCTTCTAAAAACTGTATACTAACATCTTTCTTCTTCTTCTTACTATATCTTGACAGTGAACACAGTGTATCATAAAGGGAAATTGCAATCATTAGAGCTAATTTTTCATCAAATATTTCAATTAATGATTCAAGAGTCTCTCCAACAATTTTTCCAAAATGGGTCAAATTTTCTGCTTCTTCAAATTTTTCAATCCAGATTAGAGATAAGAAACCCAATGGATCATCAACAGGCAGCATGACTTTACCAAAACTTTCCTTTAAAATTTTTGTTAATTGGGGATAGTTGTAGCCTTTAGCTACTTGGATTGTATAATCTATAATTAAATTATGCATTAGTCTCCTTGCAGGAAAAGACATTGAATTTTTAGGGTCAGTCTTGTTGAAATTAGATTTGAGAAAATTAACAAGATATTCAGTGAAGAAGGATAATCTGTGTGCTACATTCTTGTTTTTTAAATACACATGAAAAATAAAGTCTGACTCCAATTCAGCAATACCTGAGACTAAAGCTGCTTCAAAGAAGTGTTTTTTCAACAAATCTAGTTGAAACTCTTCCGGTAAAATTTCATCAAATGTGCTATCTATGTTAGATAAAATCTTCTTAATTAACTCTTTTGACTTCGAATAACTGGATGGATTTTCAAGATGTTCAAATTTAGTGATTGCTTTTTTGATATAAGGAACAACATATTCATCAGAAACACCTGTCAGAATTGTTAAAATATTGAGGGCATCTTCTTCATCCACAATCTCATCCTGAAAACAACCCTGCATCAGATTCCATGTTTGTTCATTAGGAGTTTCAATAAAAATTTGTTTTATTATTGGTAACAAAGTTCTTCGTATTGATCTATGTGTCTCAGAACTCCAGGAGCGCAAAAGAAAAGAACATTTTTGATCTAATGGTATCAGTAAACAAACTAGTCGAAATCCGTGCTTTTTAACCGAGACACGCTGTTCTATTAAATATTCTGCAAAATTTATTACTTTATTTACAGAAGATTTTCTTGCGACAGAATCCATAACCTTTACTACTTCAGGAAAGTAATCACCATAACAAAGGTTCTTAAAAATATTAAATGAAATAGGAGGATTGCAATTCTTGCTTCCTTTCAAACCATCACATACTATTTCATACTCTTCTCTACTGTCATCTTTATCAGTATCTATAACTGGTTTCTCTGGTAGCAACGGTTCAACTACTTTTTCAAATAATGGTCCTTCTAAAAGATATCCAAGAACAATTAAAGTTTTATTTGTTTTATTTTTATGAAACAATTCTAATGAATGTTCTACAAAATTAATTGGAATATCTTTATACCAACGAACAGCTTTAATAAAATTCTTTGTTCCTCGATTATACATATAACAAACAACATCTTCCAGATATCTTTGCCAATTTTTTAATATCCTCATATAGTCCTTCTTCAGGATGATTATAATTTCTGCATCATAGACATTAATATTTACACAATCATTATTTATGACCAAGGAATTGTACAATACAAAATCAAGTTTTTTCAGTGAATTCTTCAGAGTGACTGCTGGATTTTCACTCTTCAAGACTGATTCAATATTCCTTATTATCCACGGATTATCCGTTATATCAATTTGACTTATACTATTATTTTTTTTATTTCTATAATTAAAATCACAAATACTAGATATCAACTGTTCTAAAGCATTTTCCTTATGTTTAATCCATATCTTACTATCATCAGGATACAAGATTCCTATCATATCTAAGAATTTCTCCAAGCATAATCTTTCATGATTAGGATATGATTTTAATATAGTCCAACTATGAAGTTGCTTTGCAAAATAACACTTTATATATAGTGTTATGTTCTCTTCAACTGGTAAATTATTGTCAATACAATAATGTATAGAATCTTCTATAATGATTGAAATGCAAGAAAAATATGACTTAATTTCTAATCTCTTGATAAAGCAATTTAGCACTCTCCAGTGAGTTTCATCCAGCTTAACTAGATCATACAGATCAGAAAGTTTTTGCAAAACTTGGCAAAAGAATTCTTTCGATTCATTCTTATGTCTCTGAACAAAGTACTCAAGTATGTCTAATAGTGCTGCATTGTCATTATTTACCTTACAAACAAAAATCATTTTTTCAAGAAAATTAGCACGTTCCCAATCACCTGAACACTTAGAAATTTGAATCTTTATTTCAGGAATGACCTCTTCAACAGGCAAGTAACATTTCCATGAATCCTCAAAATCAGAAGATGGGCAATTATTCTTTGCAAGTTTTAACCGAGCTTGCTTAATGCGGTCATCAGTTGGAAGTAAACTCAGAAATTTGTCTGTTATTTTATCTGGATGATTGTACAGGTCATCCCCATACAGTTCATTGAAAATTGATCTAATTAAATGTACTTTTGATTCAGATGAATAATACTCAAGCAGATTTAGAATTTTATTAACATTAAAGTCTTGTATTTCTTTAGGAAACATTCTACAAATAATTACTTCAAAATCTTCTGTTTTTAAACGTATTGTAACTGTTTCAAGATCCAAAATATCCAGATATACATCTGGTTTAACTTTTAACTCTCTAGTTCCTTTCTTAAGAAACAGTTTTGTTTTATTTTTACTAAGTTTTAAGTCGTTCTTATATGAATCAAGTCTTTTATGAAAATGTTCTGTTTCACAGAAGTCCAGAAATTCACTAAAATGATTTTTGATAAGTAATGGAAGGAAAACTGCATAGTTTTGTACACTGACATCATGTAATTTCCGAGCCCTGCTATTTTCCTCACGTTTGCTCAACTTTAAATATTCTAACACAACATATGGATGATTAGCATACAACTTTGTAAGAAAATCACTAGATAAAATTATTCTGTACTTTATAATTTGTTCATACATAAACTCATCACAGCATGCTATTAAAAGTGGTAAGGCAGATTTTACACCATAAGTTCTGGTGACTCCCAAGAAAAATTCTTGTCCAAGTTTAGTGTTTTTACCAGTTAGATCCGTTGCAACTTTTTTAATGATTTTTGTGCGAACCTTGAGAGGTGCGTTTAATAATACTGCCTGATAGAAGAAGTCAAACTGTAAAAGAGGGCTTAATTCATCTGCAAATAAATCACTAATGAACAATAACCGTTGAATGACAAAAGCATCCTCAGAGTTCAATGCTTTAATTATAAGTTCAGTTTTTCTCAATTTCTTTGCAACTTCTGCAGTAACAAGAAGGTTAAGAGCATCAGGAATTGATTCCCAACCTTTGCTTTTAACAGCTATTTCATCTGCTTTTTGACAAATAAATTTAAGTTTTTCTGCTTTTGTATTACCAGGTATCTGTTGAATAGCTTGAAGAATGGAATTCTGAAGATCCATTTTTATGAAGCGAAAATTTCATTAAGTTCTAGTAGCATGAAGTTTGTTTTTCAGCACAAAAAATTTAATTTCTATTGATGACTCAAAATATTTCTAGAAGAAAGAATAAAATAAATAAATAAACTATGCAAATTTTACTTGACTAATCGTAAAAATTATTTACAGTAATAAAAAAATAATAATAATAGAGGAAAGATGTAGTAATTTAAAATAATTACTATTTGGTTTTATTCACTGAGCGAGGACACAATGGGATATTGTTTAAAAATGACAAAATTATAACCTGTTGGGAGACAATTACAAAATATAAAACAAAAAATTATTTTAGGAAAGAAATTTAGTAAACAACTTCAGAAATCAGTTAAAGCAGAGTGCTTTCTATGGTTCTGGAGACATTTCATTAGCTGATAACAGGGCGCCAAATACAACAAAAATTACCTCATTTAATTTTGTTTCTGCATTATATTTCATAATACAAACAAAACTTTTTTTTGCAAAAAAACATAAATATTAGTATTAATAATTCAAAAATAACAAAATGAAGCTGAATTAAGATTTTTTGTCATCATAATAAAAAAGAATGCAACTGTTATATAGGGAAATTGTTGACCTTGAGCACTTCTTATTTTTATGATAGTAAAGCTTCAGTCAAATGCTTTCATGTAAGATCTATTTAACGACATTTGAAGAAAATAGATAAAATGTGAAAATAGGTATGGTCTTATCTGCCTGTTGACTTAAAATTTCACTACTATAAACACCTGATACTTCCACTATACTCAATTTCAAATTCCTATCATGCCCCCAAAAAGTATAAATTTCAAAATGGTGTTAAATATCCAACCATTTTTCCGATTTTAAAAATTTAATGGCATTAATGCCATACGTATAAATATTTGAACCAAATTTCAAATTTTATTATTTAGGCAGTCTGTAGATATTTATTAAAATACAAATCATCACATACATACACTCATCCTTCTGGAGTTTTCATCAGTTATGAAAGCTATGAAACATTGAGATCTGCAAAAATCCCCACATTTAAATTTTTACCAATCGCTATATTTGTCCTGAAAAGTAAAATCAAGATAGAAACTGATATCTAGAATGTCTTAAACTGGAATTAATAGCTTTACTTTTTTTCGTGGTGAAGCCGCAAATCACATATTGCGCTTTGGTACAGTTCAGGAAGCCAATTATTAAACCATATGAAGGAGAACTCCAAAATTTGTGGAATATGATACATATGCGCATATGAGGAAATTTCTTAAGTATTCCTATTATTGTTAATAATTCCTGTAGTACCTGCAAATGAACAGGCTATCACTATTTGATTGTGAATTGTTATGGGATTAATAGAACACTTTGCTTACTTTCTCACCACATAATAAAACAGAAGAGCTAAATTGAGAGATAGCTGATGCACTGGCTAAGAAAGAAGAATTTTTCAACAGAGTCTATGTATGAGCTGTGCTGAATAAATTTGATTAAAGCTGGAACAACAATTTTTAAGTGATCTTCAATGAGCACACTAGAAATTAGTATAAATATCAAAATCTGTAGAAGATGCTAACTCACAAACCTTTCTTTCTTTTTCTGTTTAGCCTTCGGAACCACCGTAAGGTATTACTTCAGAGGATGAATGAGGATGATATGTATGAATGTAAACGAAATATAGTCTTGTAAAGACTCACAAACCTAGATGGCAACAACCTGATTCAGTAGGAATCTACCAAAGTACGGTCCACAATGTTTATACAGTAATATACCAATAGCAGATAATGTTGCTTGATATTTAAACACTAATTACTACCTTTAGTATTTACCCTATGATTTTATTTTGTAAATTACAAGATATTCTCACAATTTATTTCAGAATAATCTGTTTTTCAGCAATAAACATATTGTAAGAGATTTATATTGTTTTGTAATAGATTAAAGCGATAAGTTTTATTGTATTTCTATTGATTATTTTAAGTTCACGAAACTGTAATACATACTGTTTATTAAGTAGAAATAATGTATAGATACAATAGTAGTAACAATTAATCGGAGCAATGTTCTACAATTTATGTCAGGTCCAAGTTTTAGCAGTCTTAGTTTAATATATGTATGACAACTATTTAGGCTGTCATTAGACAGGGAGATATAAACAGTAAAATCTCCTTATTCACAGAGGTTAGAAACAATAAAAATACTGTAAATACAGAAAACCGCAAACATACAATGGAACTAATACTCATTTAAGGAAGAATGGATAGGTTCTATGTAAAATGAAAAAAAAATCATGTGCACTTACTAAGGGCAATGTTATTGATAATACAGATGGCAACATTAATTATAAGCAGAAGTTTTATACAGTAAAGTAGGCTACACAAACAATATTTAACGAAACACAGCATATTTCATAATTTACTCGTGAGCACTTACTGAACTGTTTGATTTAAAAACTCACTATTGGACGTACTGTGTTAGAAAACAGTATTTCATGTCCAAATCACACATAATAATTGCGTTTAAAAGTCAAGAAAAGCAGCACTACAGTACTGTGTACATTACAACTAAAATTACTCTAAAGGAAATTTACAAGACTAAATATTGTATTTTGGATTGCATTTACAAAAATTAGTCATTTTTCCTTGTCTCAGTTTTGTGTATTCTTGCATGGCATCTTCAATTTTTAGCTTAGAGATTAAGCTGCTATTCAAAGAAGGATCAGCATTTATAAAAAAAAACTGGATAAGATCAAGGAACAGTTTAATGCCTTCGGTAAGTATTTTTACATTTAACTATTTTTGGAAAACAGTTAAATGTCAATGTCTTCTACATCTTCACATTCATACTCTAACTGCATCATTAAATCTTTTAATATTTTTTTATTTTTTAATGTCACTACTTATGTAATGTATACGAATATGGAAAATTTTAGCCATGAATATAGAAAATACATGCAAAATACTGCTCCACTAATAACAAAAGAAGTGTGAATAAGGAGATTTCACTGTATATACTTTTGAAAATGTCTAATATCACTACTAAGGATATAAATATAAAATATTATACTTCAGTACTAAAAGAAAAATATGCTTCATTTAAATGAGGAAATCTGTTATTAATTTTGGAATTTTATTTTGAACAAAGAGCGAGTCCTAATCAAAAATACATTTATGTTTTTATATTTCAACATTTGTAGTCATTCTACAAGTTTTCACACACTGACTCATGCTTCGCCACCCAAACCGTTTCAACCTTGTTCTCAAATAACAATCTCTACAATATATTTTAAGAATATATGAAGTTTTATTAGAATATAATTTATCTATATAAGCTAAAATACAGCCAATTGTAATACTGTAAGAATGGAAAAATATTCTCTTTCGATAATTATTAGGCGAGCAAAGATAAAGGGCAGTTATAATATTTCACAGACAGTCAATTTAATGGGTTAGAACAGTTGTAGCTCGATGGAATTATTTAAATATCTAAAAAAAAGGTAAAATCCATACAACCTCATGATAGGAGGGGAACAGTAAAAAGATAAAAGTAGTAATAAAATGGCACGAAACAGAAAAAGATTTTAGAAAATAAAAAGTTAGCTGAATTTACATTCAGAATAATAAACAAATCAACATGATTTGTTTATTTTATTTTGATCAATTTCATTTTATTTTTATTTTATTAACATTAGTGTTCATTTTTTTTTCTTTCTTTTTTATTTATTTTTTGTTATGAAACAATGAGCATCAATAGCTACAGTCATTGGCCTGGTTGAAATTAGTAGCTTTTGAAAAGATGTCAGGCCTAACCAGATTTCAAACACAGGACCTCTGCTCGAAATGCCAAGATCTACCTGTTCAATCGCAGACATCGGTTTTTTATTATTTTATTTATTTGTTTTTTTAATAGTTAAAAGTTTAAAATTGTCTAAAAAAAATCTTCAGTTAATCTTCTGAAATTCTTCAGTTTAATTGCAATAAATGTTGTAATTATTATGGGAGTTAAAATTGTACAAATATTTAAAGCAGTAAATATTATTTATTTCTAAATTACAATTTTTTATGGTATCTCATTTTGGTAAATATTAGGAAGTGTGATGTTGAAAATTATGAGGTAGGGAGAATATTCTAATATTGTTCTGGAATTGCCTCATAAAATTGTCAACTCCATGATCTATATTTTACAAATTCAGTAATATTGTAATCAAATGTGTCAGTGAAATTAGTAGTTAATGAAGAGTGTTTTACACTCTTATAAGGGATAATTGATATGACTAGAGGGATATGATTTAAGGATACCTGTTTTATAGATACTTTCTTTATTCTCATTCCTCTTTATATTAAAATTATTACTACTTAAATTTAAGCACAATATAAATTCTGCAGTGGTCGTGGTTCTCTCAAAAGCTCTTAGCCCAGTCTTGATCAAACTGGTGTAGGACTTGCCTTTCAAACCAGGAGCATAGGTCCTGGAATAGGACCTATAGGTTGGCAAGGAATTTTGACCTTAGATCATCCAGCTCCCCAATACATGCAGGGTTGAGCAAGTATTGTATGTATTTGTCAACCTTCCACAATTTCTCTTCCATGCATATTTTATGTGTCTGGATTAAATTCTATTGTACAACATTAAAAACAAATTTGCAGTAAATTTTAATCATGAGTCTTGCAAAGGTGCCTTCTTGTTAAAGTAAAAAAACATTTTTGTAATCATTAATCTAATGTTAAGTTTTTAACTTCATTAACACAAATTAACGATAAAAAAGATGTTCAAGATTAAGATTAGACTGAAAGTATTCTGATTGTGCTCACTTACAATAGCATGCTATAATAGCATGATTAGTGATATTGAAATAACTTATTTAAAATGTTCAAAGTCTTTAATTTATTCTTATTTTTTGCAATAATTTTCTTTACATTTTTAACTACTACAAATTCTTCTCATCTCTACAGGTTGTTTTCTTTTTGTGGGAGAGATTGGAATAAATATGCAACCTACTTCTTAAATATAATGGGATAAGCATAATTTCATAATTTTCATCATTCTATTTCACTAGTCAAAATTCTTGCCATCATGATTTATGACTAAATTGTCTGTAGTCATTGCATTTCATAAAATGGATATCATAAATATTCATGAATATAAAGATATACCTATGAACTGAAATGAGCCTACCTTTCTAATTATGATGTAACTATAAAAGTCTCAAAATATATTTACTACTTTCTTATTTTTCAGGCAGCAATTCGATCTAAATGTGTGCATACAATGCTTGTGTGAGAATACTTTTAAGCACAATTTCTAAAAATATTAGAAATTGTAAATATATTAATATATTATATATTAATATATTCTAAAATATTAGAAATTGTAAATGGTAATATTAAATAATTTTTTTTTTTAATCTGTTTTGCAATTTAAACTTTAAGTAATGTAAATGGCATTAAG